>JAKSZP010009597.1:0-85150 GCA_022478985.1 Massospora cicadina | reverse complement strand
TTTTTACAACAAATTTAAAAGAAGGAACTAGGACAAATGCCAATAGGCCTACATTACCTGAGTACCAAGTAGGAGATCTGGTACTCTTTTATCATCATAGACCTGGAGGACGAATTCACAAATCTTATACATTATGGTCTGGTCCCTACCATATTATCTATCATTGTGGTATTGAATACTCCATTTCAGCTGTTGACTCTAGGATTGTTATTATAAGGGTTCACAGTAGATTGCTTTTTAAGTACGTGCCCCTTAGGCAAAATATTGAGTAGGGCATTGTTGGAAATTCACTTGAGATTTTCAATTCTAATTAATAATGGAGATCAACTTCTCAGTCTAATAATACTATTTAAAAATTGTTGGAGATATCCAATTCTAATTTATAACTATGATTGACCCTTTGGAGTTATCATCCTCATCTGACTGAAGGGGCAAAGCATTCTAAAGGGACTAAGCCCTCAGTAAGAAGATCAATCCCATCTAATAAGAATATTATCAGAGTTGGTAATCATGAATATATTAATAATAATCAGCACTATCAGAACTCTAAAAAAAATTTACCGCATTTGAAGCACAAAGAGCCTTATGAAGACATACTAAAACCACTCCTATAAACTTCTCTAAATTTTAACTAATAAAGTTACCAATTTTTTGTCTCTTGAAGCTATATTTTTGGTACTGTAAACGAAGATCATTATTCATATTGGATACCTTGTTGCAACACAACTAATAATTGCGTTGCCTTATTTTAATATTTGCTAGAGCCACAAAACTAGGAAATTTTGTAGCCTTCATAGCGCCTTAATATCTTAATTTCTTGAGAAATTCCAATATAAGGGTTCCCTTATAGGTTCCATACTAAATGCTCAATCAGAAAACATGGAAGGGCAGGCCCTAAGGGACAAGATAAAGGTGGTAAAAAGCCCATATGATTGGTATGATCATAAGGATAGGGTGATTCACTTCTGCAATTAAATATGAGTACTAAGTTTTCGTTCCTCTTGGCATTACTTTCTGAGCAAATTTTATAAAAAGTAAAATAATTAGAACTTTGACTTCCAACCGCCAATCCTTCCCAATATCATTGGATTCTCCACCAGCTGCTCCAGTATGGGGCAGCGATGAAACTCCCATCAGCATTTTCCATCCAGTGGGAAAACGTGCTTGGACTGGTTTATCCAGTCCCACCAAAACCTTGGATCAGTTAAATTCACCCAAGAATCTTGAAGCCCATCTCTCGCATACCCAGGTGATTCCCACTGTCCCCTGGTGCTCCCAAAGCAATATGCGTTTTTGCCTTTGGGTCAACTATGGGACTTACCTCCATATAATGATAGACAAATAATTGAAATGATCTTAGTAAAAAATATAAACCACCAGATTCATTGACTTTCACCCCTACAAGGGGTATTTCAACTTGGGCTATACATGTAAGCTGATGCTGCCACTGTGGCAACTGTGCCCCTGGTTTCCAGGGTACCCTATTCCCACCATTTGGACCCAGCTCCCAGCGGACACCACTTTTGTGGTCCAGTTCACTGGTTTGCCTACTCACCTTCCCCCGCGGTGCTACATCAGGAGCTGATGGAGGGTTTGGAAACCTACGGCTCCAACTCCATCCTACAATTTGTGGTCCCAAATGGGGACACATGCCTAGCTGGGCCTTGGGCGTTTGCCACAATCAGCCCTGATTTTAATAAAATTGCTTTGGCAATTCCTCCCCATGCTGTCATCCCATCTGCCACTGACCATCCATTATGGGCACATGTCAAGGGCGGATGGACTTTCTGTCCATACTGTTTTGAGTTAAACCACTTGAAACGGAAATGTCCATTCCTGGTGGCTTCCACTGGCTCCGCGCCCTCATCCACCAGAATCAATTTTGCCACCAACCCTATGATTTTTGTGGTATGGGGTACTATACTAACCCCCTTTTCCAAAGCCTACCATTACATATAAATCTGCTACAACCAATCAAGCTCCTCCCCCTCCCAGTGCCACAGATGCTACCACCAATCATGGACAGGATTGGACAACGGTTTGCCCCCATGCTTCCACCAAAACAAACAATCATCAGCCAAATGCCAATTCCCCAATTCAATTCAATCAAACACATTAGAGTTATTGGTTAAGTTGAAGAATCAGGTGATATTATTGAAGAACCATCTCTACAATCCAAACGGCTCATTAACTCAGTATGGGACGCCATATACCCCCCTCATTTATATGCCCCACAGCCAAATACCAACCCATTTTGCAGTGACCACCAGCTTGCAGTCAAAGCAGCTGCCACGCCAGATTGCCATCCCCTCTGCAAAGCTGTTGCCAGATCAGTGGCAATGGACAAAGGAGGTATTCCACCTCCTGATATACCCAAAACTATCACCCCAAAAAGAAAGAATACAATAAATCAAGTACACAAAGGTGCCGACGATGCTATTTAGTTTGTGGTAACTGTAGCTTGGAATCCTAAAGCTAAGATTACCTGAACCAATATTTCCGTATTTATTAAACTCACATACACCTGCATTAAAGATAAAATGCTTTAGTTAAGTATATCAGCGCCATTTTATTAAATGCAATTTCCATGAGATACCAACCCTTAGAACGTTGAACCACATTAATCTGATGCCCTGATGCTCTAGCTCTCAGCCTTAGCCTGTACCCTACTCTGGGATGAGGAAGCTGCTGCCAAAGATGAGCCCCCTGACCCCCCTCCCCTTCCACCATTATCAAATTCTGAGGATCGCTCGCTTGTAAATTGTTATCCTGTACATCTATTCAGGCTGAAGTTCTGATGGTTGATCCTATATAGCGCCTGTAGTTTACGGGATTTGGACCATTTAACAACTTACTAGGCCTATTAAATTCGCCTTAACTCTTCTGGCCAATTTCAAGCGTAATTTTCACTTCAGGTTTGGGAACTTCTTCTGAGGCAGGCTTCATTACAAACTGGAAATTTAACCCTTCCAGTTTGTCAACACTTTCTCCAAAGAAAGGATTCAATGAGAAAATTAGAAAAGTGATGAAATAAATATAACTTTATTATAAGCTATTTATTAAATAATGGTCATTAGGCCAGACGCCAGTATTTATACCTCTAGGGCATCTCCTGGCCACATTCCAGCACAAAATTTCAACAACTATTTTGCCGCTTAGTTCCGCCTATTACTGAAACCTTTTTTTAGGTTCATTGGTGGCAAAATACTCTCAAAATAGGGAGGATTTCAGGTACAAAAATTGCGATAAAACATGCAAAGATGTCCTAAGATCTTCTGGATTTCAGTTTCGTCATACTGCTGATGAAACACACCTTCTGTGAAATTTTGGCCTCAATTGAAGAAAATGATGCACCCCTAATCAGGACGTCAGCAGGACTCTTCCTCAATAACACTAGGTAACCCCTTTCAGGTGGTCCACGCAAGTGCTATTGTGCCAATTATGCGGATTGACATACAAATTTCACCCTCAGTTGGAAAATTGATTACATTTTTGTTCATCTGAAGTCCACGGGATTTTCAGACGTTAACTTTGGGTCATCCTGAATTATTTTGTATACAATTAAATTGATTGTGTTTCAATAATTGGGACCAATTGATGAGATTTGATGCATCAAAAGTTGGCCATTTTATGTGTGCATGTTTGGGCTGAGCGCCTGATAAAATACTTGATCAAGTTGTCATTGAGATAATCAGCCCAAATTGTATGATTGCAATAGGCGTTAGCTCAAGCGTTGAAAGGATATTCAGCCCAATCTGATGGTTGTCAAAGGTTTATTTTTGAGTCAACCATTAGAATCTGACATTTCCCCCTCTTGACTTGAACATAAGCCTATGATTCCCAATTAGCCTATGTTGGGCTTTTTTCATTGGCCCAAACATCCGACAATAATGGATGTCAGATTCTGGTGGTTGACTCAAAAACCTTCAACAACCATCAGATCAAGCTTATTATCCTTTCAACTCTTGAGCTAACGCCTATTGCAATTACCAATTTGGGCTGATTATCTCAACAACAATTCAATCATGTATTTTATTAGGCACTCAGCCCAAATTTGCTTGCATATTATGGCCGATTCCAGTGCATCAAATCTTGGCAATTGGTCCCAATTATTGAAAAACAATAAATTCAATTGTATACAAAATAATTTGGGGACGACCTGAAGTTAACGTCTGAAAATCCTGTGGACTTCAGATAAATGAAAAATGCAATCAATTTCCCACCTGAGGGCAAAATTTGTATATCAATACGCGTAATTGGCATGATAGCACTTGCACAGACCGCCCAAAAGGGGTTACTTAGTACTATCAAGGAAAAGGCCTGCTGACGTCCCAATTAAGGGTGCGTCATTTTCTTCAATTGAGGCCAAAATTTCACAGAAGGTGTGTTTCATCAGCAGTATGACAAAACTGAAATTCAGAAGATCTTAGGACATCTTTGCATGCTTTTATCGCAATTTTATACCTTAAATCCTCCCTATTTTGAGAGTATTTTGCCATTAATGAACCTAAGAAAAGATTCAGTCATAGGCCAAACTGAGTGGCAAAATACCTGTTGAAATTTTGTGCTGGAATGTGGCCAGGAGATGCCCTAGAGGTATAAATACTGGCGCCTGGCCTAATGACAATTATCTAATAAATAGCTTGTAATAAAAGTCCTATTTATTTTATCCTTTTCCTGGTTTATCTGGATCCTAACTTTTGAGAAGTGTTGATAAACTGGAAGGACCAAATCCCCAGTTTGTAGTTGGTCCTGCCTCAGAAGAAGTTCCAAAATATGAAGAGAAAATTGTGCCCAAAATCAGCTTAAAGAGTCGAGGCGAATTTTATAGGCCTAGTGAGTTAATAAACAGTCCAAATCCTGTAAACTACAGGCACTATCAAGGATCAACCATCAGAACTTCAGCCCAAATAGACGTGCAGGATATTAATTTCCAAGCAAGTGATCTTCAAAACTTGACAATGGAGTTGCTTTTTCTTTTTGGTAACTTCAGCCAGACCAGCTGATGAGTCTGAATAATGATGGCCTGAATGCCTGCCAAATCTGAAGTTGTATCCCCTCCCCAACCTCAAGTGTAAACTAAAATATTAAATAGTATATAACATTAAGTATTTTTTGTTTTTGTTTTTTTTAGTTTTGGTTTTGTTTTTGTGTTTTTTATGGCTTTTCTTCTTTTTTACTTTTCTTTTCTTAATTGGCACGCTTATTAAACCTTCTTAGGAATTTTGAATGGACTTGGTTGTATAAATGGCCAGTCCTAACATCCTTGATGGTGTATATGAACTTAAATGTTTTCTCAATCACTTTGAATGGCCCAACCCAGATGCAATCTAACTTTTGCATTTGGCCCAATCCATGGGTGTTGCAAAATGAAACTTCGTTGTTAAGTTTGAATTCAGCCAGTGGGTTACTGATTCTCTAAGTTCTTTTGATGTCAGGCCTTTTTCTCAGCAAAACTGTTGTCAAAGGTTTGAGCTTGTAGTTTGATTAAGGCATTCGCAAGCTTCTCAATGTACTGAGGGTAAGCGTTTTCACTGGATCCTCTAGGGCCAAATATATCAGCATTGGTAGGGCGGGTGTCTACCATATAGTACTTGAAATGGAGACATCCTGGTTGATGAATGGTAGGAGATATTGTAGGCGAAGACTGCCAAACTTAGATATGTACTCCATTCAGATGGTTTGGCTGAGGTTAATTTCTGGATAATGTTCACCAACGTCCTGTTTGCACGCTCAACAGTCCCATTAGTTTTGGGGTGATAGGGAGAGGAAAGCACACCACGTACTCCCATTAGTTGGTTGAGCTTAGTAAGATCATTTGTGGTAAAGTTGGTTCCATTATTGGTCAGAATAACCTGAGGGCATCCATGTTTGTGGATGATGTTTTCAAGTATGAACTTGGCTGTAGTTGCTGCTCCTGATTCCCAAATAACCTTGGCTTCAACCCATTTGGTCAAGTGGTTGATGGCTATGATTATGTACTTGGCCTTCATATTGCTTGTTGGAAGTGGGCCAACAATGTCGATGGATACAGTGTGCCAGGCAAACTTGGGCCAAACAAGCTGGTAAGATGTGCTTTTTTGGGATGGTTTTTCACCTTGGCACTCTGCACAGCATTCTAGCGTTTCTTGGATGCCAAAATGCATTGACTTCCAGTAGTAGAATTGCTTCAGATGCTCTTTCATCTTCTTGAATCCACCATGCCCTATGGCCTTATGCGCTGACATTATTAGGTCTGTTCAATCGATGGTCTTATAAAATGAACTTTTTGTCCTCAACGATCTTGTAAAGTGTCCCAATTTTTGATGATTGTATTTTTTCATAAATCTGATAGTATTTTTTGGACAGATTTGGGATCATCCTGATAATCTCCGGTGATCATTTTCATAAAGAACTAATTGGTGGCCCAACTAAGTGTTGTGACGGTGGGTAGTCAGGATAGACAGTTGGCGTTTTGGTGTTTTGCACCCACTTGATGCTTGATGGTGTAGTCATAGGCTTGAAGCTTTAATGCCCAGCGGGCTAATTGGCCCTCAGGTTCTCTTAAGTCATTCAACCATCTTAGGGAGGCATGATTGGTAACAACTTTGAAATGAGTACCATGAAGGTAGACCCAGAATTGCTTGCAAGCATATATGACAGCTAAGCATTCTTGCTCCATCACCATGTAGTTCCTTTCATGAACGTTTAAGGTCCGACTAGTGAAGGCAACTGGATGTTCTTCACCGTCTTCTCCAACTTGGGATAACACGGCCCCCACTGCTGTTCAGGATGCATTAGTTTGGATGATAAATTCACGATCAAAGTCTGGATATTGAAGAACAGGCGCGCTTAATAGGGCCAATCAAAGTTGGTTAAACACATCTTGGCAAGCTGGAGTTCAGTCAAATGGGACCTTATCTTTAAGCAGATAGAAAAGTGGCTCTCCAAGTTGTGCAAAGTCAGCAATAAATTGGCGATAGTACCCAATCATGCCTAGGAATACTTGAATATTGTGCTTTGTTCTGGCTATTTCATTTTGGAGATGCCATCCAACTTAGAGAATTGGGGCCGAAGACCCACTTTATCAATCACAAATCCAAGGTATTCTAGTTGGTTTTTAAAAAACTAACATTTTCTGGGCTTGATTTTTAAGTTTGCAGCTTCTAGACTTCTGAAAACCTCCTCTAAGTGTTCCAGGGTGTTGTCAAAAGTGCGGCTGAAAACGTTGATATCATCAAGGTAAACTAGTACACATGAAAACTTCAAATCTTCAAGAATTGTGTCCATGGCTCTAGGAAAGGTAACTAGGGCATTGAAGAGCTTGAGGCATTCTTGTCAGCTGGATATGGACCTTTTTGGGTTATAATTGCACATTTCTTGCGCTCCGCTTTTGGAAGATCTATTTGCCAATATCCGCTGATAAGATCCATTGCCAAGAAAAACTTTGCACCCCCTAGCCTATCCAAGGTATCATCAATTCGTGGCAGTGGGTACGAGTCCTTTTTTGTGATGTTGTTCAACTTCCAATAGTCAATGACTACTCAGTTGCTTCCATCCTTCTTTTTCACTATTAAAATTGGCGCTGCCCATGGACTTTTTGAAGGGACTAGCATGCCGCAATTGAGGAGTTTCTTAATCTCCTTGGATACTGCTTCTTCTGATGATTTTGAGCGTCTAATCAGGCGTAATCAAATAGGTTTATGTTCTCCAGTATAGATTTTGTGGGTGACACCATTAGCACAACCCAGGTTGAAATCATCTTTTGCAAAAATATCCCAATTTTGAGAATAACGCCTGAGCTTGGCCTTTCTCAAAGTTGGTCAGGTTGCTTAATCAGCCATAGGGACAACATCATTGATGCAGAGTAGGTCCTTATTGGGGAGTTCTAATTTGACAAAAGTTCCAAACTCATGGAATGAGTGAATTTCTGTGGTAGGGAACAGATGCAAAAAAGTGATTATTTGATGTCGCCCAATGGAAATGGGCTGATTTTGCAGGTTTGCACACAAGATATGTATTTCTCCGTGGCCCAGAATGATAATACCAGGGGCAATGTTAGTTTAAATGAGATTTAGACCATGGTTGATATACTTCACCATAAAGTCCATCCGGGATATTAATTGTTAGTCCTGTTGTGACAAATACTTATTCTCCAGATGGTATAGTGATAATCTGATTTGATCAAAGTGGAATGCCATTTGACTCATCAATCTGAGTGAGAAGTAGTTTTTTCTTTGACTGAGCTTTGGAATACTCAATAAAATGACTCCATCTTTGTAGTCCAGATTTATGAATAGACTGGGTTTCTTTTTCTCACTTGCCTTATCACAGTTATAGTAAAGTGGAATAGTCTAGCTAAGAATGGTTAGTGTAACTCCCTATGATTGGTAACAACTCCATATCTTATTAGGAAATTGGTCCCAATTAGGATATCATAGTTTGTATTTGGCAACACTATGACAGGTGCTGTTACTACAATGGATCCAAATCGGAGTGGTAGGGTATTGTAGGCGCCCAGCGATTTGGTTGTATGCGCTCCAGAGGTTCCATATTCCTGGCAGTGGGCAACATCGGGCGCAATTTTCAGTTTTTTAACCAATTTTGTACTGAGTATATTGATAGGAGCGCCACTATCAACAATGGCCTGAACTTGCACCTTTTTCACTGCTATTTCCACATAAGTACATTCATAGTAGCTTTCAGAGGTATTTATTGTGTGAATGCTGTGGCTGTTGCACGATTCCAGGTGTGCTTTCAGGATTAAGCAAATATCTGGGGAGTTATCTGCTAAGGTCTTCATGGGAATAGCTATTTGAAAGTTGTTAAGCTTAGGTAAATCAGTTAACATTTGGGTTGTAGATCCAAACTCTGATCAATAATTTGCTTCACGTAAGGTTTTGATACCTCTGCTCAGGCTCCTTTGGTTATTTTCAAGGGTTTAGTTGCTTTTACAGTGGCCCGAGTAGTGACCATCATGACATTATTAGCCCTGATTTGGTTGAGGTTAATTTCAGCAACATCTTAGGCCCTAAGGAGTTCGTCCAGATCAGGTAAAACGGTTTGAAAATTGGTGGAGTTAGAGCATTCCGTCTCATCTCCACCTGCTCTTTTCCTGCCTCACTGTCACTGTTAATTTCTAAAGCAAAGTTGACCCCAGGCTTTTTGTTGACCATCTGTAGCATTGATTAACAAAGTGCCCTATTTGACCACATTTGTAGCATGTAATCGGCCCTGTTTGCTGTTTTTTCTCAAATTTTTGGTTTGTACTTTGGAAATTTTTCCCCTTGTCAGACATCATGTTGTTTTTTGGGCCCAAAAATTGAGATTTTTGCTGATTTTTGGCCTGATTAGGTGTGTTGAAATTACGGGAACAGCTTCTTAAGTAATTGGTGAGCTCTTGGATTTCCAAGCTTCCATTGAATGCAGGCAACATGACATTGTGCAGTTCACGGAAGGGCATAATCACGTGATCCAATGCAATCTTGGCGTCAAACTTATCTATTGCATTAAACCCATGCAGAACTTGTGCTTCATGGAAGAATCTATCCGCAAAGTCCTTAATAGTCTCATTCTGTTTGAATTTGATATCAAAAAGCTCTCTTTTTGGATTTCTAGTTTCTCAGGCCCTCCAAACTTTTTGGTTATTGCAATTTTGGCATCCATATAGGACCAATCGTCGCCCAAATAGGGTATAACGAGGTCATAGCTATAGCATCAAGTGAGTTAATCAGTGCCAATCCTTTAGCATGGTCTGATGCTCCTCGCATTGCTTTTTCAAATAGCTTGAGGAAAGAGTGAACGTTCCCATCCTTATTAAACTTTGGTAAATTAAATAGTTTGAAGTCATCTCGCCCTTTTTGGCCACATGGGCTGAACTTCTTCTTGAGCGTCTTGGTGTATCATCACTCATAATCAGCCCTCTTCCCGCTGGGAGGTGTCTGGAGTTAGGATTGCTGCCAGTACTCTAGGCATAGAACAAATGTTCAAGATATCAGTTTCTGCATTTTTGTTGATTTCCAATGATTCAGTTTCATAAAATTGCTCTGAACTACTGGATTCTGATGCCTGAATTTGGCCCTTAGTTTTTCCAAACTGTCTTTTGGCTGAATGGACAGAGCTTTTTCCTATTTTTCTTTTTTCAAATCTGGGTGATAATCGGCTGCTTTGTTTTTTGAGGTTGGCAGGCTTTTCTTTGAATAAAGCTTGATTAGACGCTATTCTCTTAATATCTTTGCCCATACTATCTACTCAGGAATATGCAGTTGATAATTGCATTCTGAGTTCCCAGATTTCCTGAGTAATTTCAGTGTTTCTGGCCTGAAATCTTGACACAACCGTCCAAATTTTTGAAAATTTCTTGTTGTTCAAGGCATCATCCTCATCTCTATTTGGGACAACTGGTTTTGCTGCATGAGCTCCCCCACGTTGACAAGATTTTGGGTATAGGAGGTACCAGCTGCAGAGCCTTGTTGACTGGGAAAATAATCCAAGATGGCCTTGTCACTAGTCTTTATCTCAATGATGCTGTTTTGTCTGGCTGAATCTGCCAGTAATTGGTTACTAGAATCCATATCATAGAGTGTCATTGGTTTTTAGTGAGCACCAGTTGTCAAATTTCGAGGATTTCTCACTTGAAATTGTTATCCTGCACATCTATTTTGGCGAAGTTCCAATGGTTGATCCTTTATAGCTCCTGTAGCTTAAGGGATTCAGACCATTTAACAACTCACTAGGCCTATTAAATTTGCCTCGACTCTTCTGGTCAATTTTGGGTGTAATTTTCACTTCAGGTTTGGGAACTTCTTCTGAGGCAGGCTTCATTACAAACTGGAAATTTAACCCTTCCAGTTTGTTGAAAATTTCTCCAAAGAAAGGATTCAATGAGAAAATTAGGAAATTAATGAAATAAATATAACTTTATTATAAGCTATTTATTAAATAATGGTCATTAGGCCAGACGCCAGTATTTATACCTCTAGGGCATCTCCTGGCCACATTCCAGCACAAAATTTCAACAGCTATTTTGCCACTCAATTTGGCCTACTACTGAAACCTTTTCTTAGGTTCATTGGTGGCAAAACACTCTCAAAATAGGGAGGATTTAAGGTATAAAAATGAGATAAAAGCATGCAAAGATGTCCTAAGATCTTCTGGATTTCAGTTTTGTCATACTGCTGATGAAACACACCTTCTGTGAAATTTTGGCCTCAATTGAAGAAAATGACGCACCCTTAATTGGGACGTCAGTAGGCCTCTTCCTCAATAGCACTAGGTAACCCCTTTCAGGTGGTCCACGCAAGTGCTATTGTGCCAATTATGCGGATTGACATACAAATTTCACCCTCAGTTGGAAAATTGATTACATTTTTGTTCATCTGAAGTCCACGGGATTTTCAGATTTTAACTTTGGGTCGTCCCCAAATTATTTTGTATATGATTAAATTGATTTTGTTTCAATAATCAGGACCAATTGCTAAGACTTGATGCATCAAAAATTGGCCATTTTATGTGATCATATTTGGGTGAGCGCCTGATAAAATACTTGATCAAGTTGTCATTGAGATAATCAGCCCAAATTGTATGATTGCAATAGGCGTGAGATCAAGCGTTTAAAGGATAATTGGCCTGACTTGATGGTTTTCAAAGGTTTATTTTTGAGTCAACTACCAGAATTTGACAGCCAGGGTCAGATAAGCTGTTTTCCGCTGCCTCACCTGGTTGTTGTTTTATTTGGTGTGTATCATTCAAAGCATATTTTATGCATTTTGTTTGAATCAATTAGTTATGTAAGGTTTAGTTTTTTAGTTTTAGTAATGTTCATCCCCTGGTCAGCTTACTTCAAATAAATTGAATATGGGTACTATAAAATTATGCTCACGAGATATAAGTGAACATCATGATCTGCCAAATAATTGGGCTTTCTGGAGTCAAGAAGTTCATTAAATTAAGAGATGAGAGTATTATTAGAATACTTTAACAAAGGATGTTTCCGCTTGGATTGAACTCTACCATGTATGAGACAATCAAAGTCAGACAGAATGGGCAGGAAGGGACTGCTGAGCCTACTTCAACAAGCTGCAGGACCTTGGACATCAGTATCAGTCAACTTCATTGTTGGTCTGTCCACCTCCTAAGGCTTTGACAGAAACATGTTGGTCATATGTAAGTTATGAAATATGCTCTACTCATCCCAGGTGTCAGTATCCAGCAAAGGTTATGCTCACTGGTGCTATGTGCCGCTGGATCCCACAATGGATTATTTAAAATAAATAATAAACTCTTAAGAAAACTAGGTTTCTCCTTGAGTTTAAAGTTTTTATGTTTTTTATTGTTTAAGCGGTGCAAAACCAAAAAAGGTCCTTTCCTCAATACTAGTATTTCCTATTTAAACTAGTTCAAATTTCGAGACCATAGGTTTTCAAGGCTAAAGTATATAAAGCTGAGTCATCCAAATTAGGGAATATAGGTTTTTGGCCTATCAGATCAAAGATAAAATTTTTGAGGCAAAACCAACCCATGTGGTAATGATTTGATAAATTGTATCCAATCACCAGCAAGTAAAATCTTCTCACCTCAGCGGTGGTCAGACTCATGTGGTAATGATTGGTTAATTTGCACCCTATCATTGTTGAGTAATATCTTCTCACCTCGGAGGTAATCAGACCCATGTGTAATGAACACCTCAAATTTGGCTGAGAAGTCAGAGCAATCCCATTATCAGTTCTTACCTTATTTAGCCGATTTTGGTTATAAACCATATTTTCCCAATAGTTAAGATTCCACTGAGATTCCGCCAAGGTCTTTCGCCGTTAGTACTCATATCATTGATAACTACATTATTATTCAAAGCGTGGACTCCAACATTCTTTTTCTGAAGTCAAGAAGGAGAATGTCTGACATTGCCCCCTCAAGAATGTTGGGAGGAGTGTAGGAGCGTAAAAAATGGCCATGTACCCGGTTTATGGTAACTCCCATGGCTAATGATTTGATGGAGTATTCATTGCCTCTTTTGTAGCTGATGGAGAAAGGTCCCTCCTAAATCAAACCAAGCTTAAAGCTTCTTGGGGTGATGCGGTTATGGTAGTATAACACCTTATCAGCCACTTGAAATGTAGGAAGAGGGTTGCGGAGCTCATTGGCAGCCTGCCCTTCTTTAGTCACTGTTTTTTCTAAGTTGGTCATAGCTTCAGCTTGGAGTTGAATAATTTGGTTAGCTAGCCTTCGCTCGGCTTTCTCAGGCTCCTCTCCTCTAGAGAAAACATCCTTAGCCAGAAGAGCAGGTATGCTTGGTTCCCTGCCATGCAAAACTTGGAAAGGGAACATTTTCAGAATCCGGTGATAACTAATCTGGTAGGCCATAAGGGCACTGAGTAAGAATTGATCCCAGTGAAGTGGATTGGAAGAGGCCATTTTGCGGAGGATGGAAACTAAGGTTCCATTGGCTCTTTCCACTGCCCCATTGGTAGATGGATTGTACGGAGCTGCTAAGAGTTGTTGGGCTTTCATGGAGGTAGCCAGGAGTTTGACTACTCTGGAGGTAAAATTCTTGCCATTATCACAGAGTAGTACTTGGGGGCAGCCATGCCGAGCAAAAATGTGTTGATGTATAAAAGTGGCAGTTGCCTTGGCTGTTTGGGCAGGAAGCACCACAGCTTCAACCCACTTAGTGAAGTGGTCGATGGCTACTAGGATAAACTGGTTGCCACTGGTAGACTGTGGAAGGGGACCTACGACATCCAAACTAATGGTGTGAAAAGGTTGTTGCAGGGTAGTTGGTTGATACTGGTATCTAGTCTTGAAACCGGATTGTTTCTTGCATGTAAGACAGGCTTCCAAGACATCAACTATAGCTTCCATCATTCCATCCCAATAGTATCGATCCTTAAGCCACTCATAAGTTTTCTTAGCCCCTCCATGGCCTTAAATGGAGTGAGCTTGAGGATGGCAGGTACACGTTCTGAGGCCCGGAGGTAAGGCAACCACTTCGCCCCCACCTGCTTATACAACTTCCCATTTTCCACTTTGGTGTTGCGCGAGTGGCAGGCTAACATCTTCTGAACCAGATCATCTTCATCCTCTCTCATTATTGAGTCATTAATAGATCATGCAACATTTCAGCCTCGCTATTATCCAAGTGGAGGATTGGCAGATGAGACAACCCATCCACATTCATATGACGAGTTCTGGCACGATGTTCAATTTGCATATCATAAGGCTGGAGTTTTAAAGCCCAGCGAGCTAACCGCCCAGTAGGGTCCTTCATATTTTTGTAGCCACTTCAATGAAGCGTGGTCAGTAACTACAGTAAAGAGTAGTTCCATAGAGAAAGGGCGGTAGTGCTTTACAGCCAACAGAACAGCCAGGCACTCCTTTTTGGTTACACTGTAGTTACATTCAGGCTTTGAAAGCATCTTACTGAAATATGATACCAGATGATCAATACCATTTTCATCTAATTGGCCTAAGATGGCCCCAACGGCGTAGTCCGAGGCATCCATGAACAGGATAAAGGGTTTTTTGTAATTGGGGTGCCATAGGATAGGGCGTCATTGTAGTAGCTGCTTCAGGGTCTCAAAAGCGGCTTTTTGTTCAGCGCCCCATTGGAAGGGGATATTCTTCTTCAGTAAGCGAACAAGGGGCTCACTGAGTTGTGAGAACTTAGGGATGAACTGATGGTAATACCCCATCATCCCTAGAAACACCTGTATATCCCGCAAATTCTTAGGGGGAGGCATATTTGCAATGGCTTCAACCTTGTTCTATAGTGGTTGGATTCCTTTTTGCGAAATGGTGTGGCCAAGGAAATCCAATTTTTGCTGAAAGAAAGTGCACTTTGAAGGTTTCAACTTGATATTTGACTTACGTAGCCTTCCAAACACCTCCTTCAAGTGATCCAGATCGTCGTTGAAGGTTTTTGAGAACACAGTAATATTGTCAAGATAAACGATAACGCAGGTTAGCTTTAAGTCTTGCAAGATGTGATCCATCGCATGCTGGAAAGAGGCAGGTGCATTGCACAACCCTTGGGGTAATCGCGTGGGTTGAAAAAGACCTTCACTGCATATCAAAGCGCATTTCTCCTGGTCCTGTGAAGAAAGGTCCATTTGCCAATAACCACTGGCCAAGTCCATGGCAGAGAAAAAGTTTGAGCTGGATAGTTGGGCCAGGGCATTATCGATGTGAGGGATAGGATAGCTATCCTTCTTTGTGAGGTTATTTAGCTTGCGGTAGTCCATGATTACCGGGTGACCTCTATCTTTCTTCTTAATTAACAACAGTGGGGAAGACCAAGGGCTTTGAGAGGGAACAAGTAACCCCGCATCCAGTAACTGTGTGAGTTCCGTCCTCATATGCTGTTCCTTCACCTTTGACTTGTGATATAATTTGACCGAATGGGATGGGCATCACCCACATCAATGGAGTGGCACCAGCCCTTCATATGGCCATAGTCGTGAGCTGACTTGATGAATATGTCGCTATAGTCATCAAGGAGATTATGAACTTTCTCTAGCTCAGTTGGGGTTAACTCATTCAAGATATGGACGTTTGGTAAGGTACACACCAGTTTGCCCGTTGGAAGGCCCAAATCTGCCATTGAGCCGATGGAGTGGATCTGTTCAACATCCTCCACAGGGATTAAAAATCCTCGGCCAACCTCTTGGTGTTTCTGTATGATCATGTCCTTAGCGTTGAGATTTCCCAACAGGAGAGTAATAGGTCGCTGATAGGCGGGGTCTAGTAGCCCAGGTAATACACGAGGCTCCAAAGGACTAAGGCCCTCAACACTTATGAGGTGCAACAAACAGTGGCGTGGGATTTGGAGCGAGATTTTCGTGTCAACCACTCGTTGTTCACCCAGCTTAATCACCACCTCATCTGCTGCATAAAATGGAATACCATCGCTAGCCTCCACTGAATCAGGCAATTTCTTAGTGTTGTGCCCAGAGGTGACATAATGTAAAGGCAAAGTGGATAAGGGGTATTCAACCAGGCAGGTGTAGTCATTCTTGAGGAGTTCTTTGTTGGATAAGAGTAACGGAACTTCGTAGTTCATTAAAGATAGGAACCCTTGCTTCAAGTTAATGATGCCTTCATACTCGATCATAAACTGAGTACCTATGAGCATATCATAGGAGTTATTATCTAAGGCCACAGCGGGGGCCAATAGGATAAGCTTCCCAACGCAAATGGGAAGAGAGGAGTAAGCGCCAAGGGCGCGGTTATTGTTTGGGCCTGCAGTTCCAAACTCCTTGGCATAATCCAGGTCAGGCATCAGTTTAATCTTTTTCATCAGCCAAGATGAGATTACATTCACTGGGGAACCTGTATCCAGGATAGCCATCACCCAGACTTTGTTAACAACTACTTCAACCTTGGTAAGTGTGCTTCCAAAGTTGGTCGACAGCACCAAGACCTCCTTGAGATGAAAAGTGGAGGTTAATTTACGGGCGGTCTCAGGGTGAGTCTCCAGAATAGACTGCATGGTATGCCCTCGCTGTAAAGGGCGAATTAAGCTCGATAAGAGCTGATCGGCATCGCTGGCTGTGTCAATAGTTTCCATACAACCTATAACTTGGTGGAGGTAAGTATCCTTTGGTATGGTAGTTTCATCTAATCCTTCAGCGTTTAGGCGATCAGGGACCTCCACTTCCGCGGGAGCTCCCAATAAGTAGTACCCAACATCATTGTAACCTCCCTCAGAGTCGGCCTCAGAGGTATTCTCAACATGGGCAAGGTTGCAATTGAAGTGGGGGAGACAGCCACGAGAGGTGGGGTAATTAGTTTTGCTTTAACCGGCATTTTTACAACCCCAGTAGTTCTGGAGGATATACCCTTAGGGCGCGCACCTATTGACTGAGCTGAAGAGGAAACCACAGTAGGGATCTCCGCTTTTCATGAATGAGGAATGTCCGTTTTAAGTCGCACTGAAGCAGCAGGTTTTGCAGGGAGAATAGGCACAGGTGGCCTCACTTCCAACGGTTTAATAGGCCGCAGCTCACCTAAAGGAATATGGGTGACGTCTAACAAATCCTTTTTTATATCACGGAAAGTTGTAAAGTGGAGTTTCACTGATATGATATGCCTGGCGAGAGAGGGTTGTGAAGCTAACCCTGTTAATATGGCGGCAATAGCGTCATCCAGGGTAAGCAGGTTAGACGTAGCCAGCCTTTGAGCAGTGAGATAGAACCGCTCAGCAAAATAAAGAGGGTTTCACCCTCATACATGGTAAGGCGCATGAAAGCCTGTTTTTCCCTGTATAAGCTCTGCTTGGATCCAAATTCAGCCAAGAGGGCCTTCTTAACATC
This sequence comes from Massospora cicadina, assembly GCA_022478985.1. Classification (NCBI taxonomy): domain Eukaryota; kingdom Fungi; phylum Entomophthoromycota; class Entomophthoromycetes; order Entomophthorales; family Entomophthoraceae; genus Massospora; species Massospora cicadina. Next base: position 67,862 of record JAKSZP010009597.1, on the reverse strand, counting down.
TGGCCAGGTGTGCTGAGGATCCAGGTGAGGAACGATCAACTCTTGGGCTTTGCGGCATAAACAAGGAAGAATATACTGAACTTTATGTTTATCAGTGGCGCCATCCATTGCAGCTTCATAAACGTACAAAAAGGAAGCAATGCGCCCTTCACCCGGGGTGTATCTGTCCTTTATAGGTAATTTGAATGGTCATTGCTCTATCTTTTTGAGATGGGAGAAAGAGCTGGCTAGTTGCTTAAGAGCAACTAATTGTGATTCAGTTAAAAAAGATTCAGAAGAGCTGCTCACGTTTACAGTCTCCATGTTAATAACCACGGTTTAGTGTACAGGCGCCCCCTGTAGTGAGCACCAAATTGTCAGAATCCAGCAAAGGTTATGCTCGCTGGTGCTATGTGCCGCTGGATCCCACAATGGATAATTTAAAATAAATAATAAACTCTTAAGAAAACTAGGTTTCTCCTTGAGTTTAAAGTTTTTTATGTTTTTTATTGTTTAAGCGGGGCAAAACCAAAAAAGGTCCTTTCCTCAATACTAGTATTTCCTATTTAAACTAGTTCAAATTTCGAGACCATAGGTTTTCAAAGCTAAAGTATATAAAGCTGAGTCATCCAAATTAGGGAATATAGGTTTTTGGCCTATCAGATCAAAGATAAAATTTTTGAGGCAAAACCAATTCATGTGGTAACGATTTGATGAATTGTATCCAATCATCAGCAAGCAAAATCTTCTCACCTCAGCTGTGGTCAGACTCATGTGGTAATGATTGGTTAATTTGCACCCTATCATCATTGAGTAATATCTTCTCACCTTGGAGGTGATCAGACCCATGTGGTAATGAACACCTCAAATTTGGCTGAGAAGTTGAAGCAATCCTATTATTGGTTATTACCTTATTTAATCAATTTTGGTTATAAACCATATTTTTCCCAATAGTTGAAATTCCACTGAGATTCCGCCAAGGTCTTTTCGCCGTTAGTACTCATATCATTGATAACTACAATATTATTCAAAGCGCGGACTCCAACATTCTTTTTCTGAAGTTGAGAAGGAGAATGTCTGACACCAGGCTTAACAACAACCACAGCTGAGGATATAGCTCAGTTATATATATTCCAAGTTTTCACTATGTAAAAAACCACAAGAGGTGATAAGTGACAGAGGTCCTCAGTTTGCCTCAATTATTTGGGAAGCTTTGTGTGAAAAGTTGAAGTTTAAACCCTGCCAATTGTCAGTGTATCACCCCCCAATCTTATGGACAAACAGATTAAACTAAAAAGTCACTTGAACTATACCTCCCTTGCTAAGCCACCGCGTCCCAAAACACTTGGGTGGCCGATCTTCCCCTGGCTAGTAAGCATACAATAACTCCTTACATGCATCCATGGGGATGTTGCTGATGTATGCCAACAAATTTATATCCCTGCCTTCACTTTGAGCCGCAGATATGCACTGGCATTCCCACAATGGACATCTTAATTTAGCACATTTTGAAGATAAACTAACAAGTACAGAAGAAATTAACAAGGCCTCTCCAGACACGAGCATCTTCTTAACAAAAAACGCAGAGCAGCCTCATGGTATTAGATTGGCAATCTTGTTATGGTGGGCATGAAGAACCTTAAACTCAAAGTTTCATGTCGGAAGAAAGCTTGTAAGAGGGCAGGCCTATTCCCTATAAGCAAGGTTCTGAACATTGGATCTTTACACGTGGAGCTTCCTCTCCATTGAAAAATCCATAAATCGTTCCAAGCTTCCACGCTATACCCATTCAAGGGCAAAAACTGGCAGAAAACAAACTGATAATTATAGATGAAGCATGGGGGTTTGAAATTAAAAATATGTCCAGAATTTTGGAGAGTCAAGCTGGAAATTCAATACCTGATGGCTTGGAAGGAGTATACAGTGTATAAGAACTGTAAGAATTCTTCCCAAAACTGTACCAGCTGCCAAAAGCTTACCAAGGATTTCCACGCCCAAAAACCTGATGCACCTGCACCCTCCCCTGCCAATCATATGACCATTGAAGCTATAAAACTCCTTTTACCACACAATAACTACACTTTAATACAAGCGCTGGAGAAGGGAGTAGACCCTGTATTTCTAAGAAATGGCAATGTAAGAGTCCCCAACATGGCCAAAAATAGGAAAAAGTTATACATCCTTTTTGATTGAGAAAAAGGAGGGGGCCCTTGAATTACCACTAATAAAAATAGCATACTTAAGACATACCCTGTACAAACGTTGGGTGTCCGCCACTCCCCCTAGTTTGAGTTTACCTCCATCCCAAACTGTCAAAATACCCAGTCCCACTATTATAGTCAATTCTTCCAAAGACTATTTAGAAAAAGAAAAACGTGGGAAGAGAAATCTTTCAGAGATTAGCAGATCAAATTGAATCCCTGAAAAGGGCAAAAACATTATGTCTACCCTAGGGGAAAATCCCCAAATATCTGATTAAATTTTACACAAATGACAAAATATAAAGGACAAGGCTAAAATACTGACACCTGTGAAGATTGCAAAGATTGGCAGATCAAAACGCAGAAACGCCACCCACCTTTACCAAGGATCAGAAGTCTAAGCTGTGACCTTGCACAAAGTTTTTAGCGTTCTTGAGAACATGCACTCATCCAGTTATAAAAAAATGTCTTTAAGCCCCCTCCTTAATTCCTTAGAAGTATAAAAACCCAGTACTTTAATGATAGTAGAGTACTGAGTTATTTTATTATATTTTAATTTAAAATCATTTCCAGTTCATAAAACTTTTAAATTTTATTAATTCTAAAAGAAACTGCTATCTCCAAAGAAACTGTTGCAAACTATTGTGAGCCCTTTTTTATTGGTCTCTATAATGCCATTAGCTTTCTTTTTAAATGTTTTCTGTATTATCATTCCTCATCAGAGAAAATCAAGCAAGCCACCACTGGGGAATGTCACAACAACTATCTGTTAATGAAAGTTTATACACAAATACTTGTCCCAAACTGAACATTCAGTTGTTTAGTTTGACTATTGTTGGTATTTCTGCCCATATTCCCAGCCTGCTAGATTACCTGGTGTCGCTAGGGGATAATTTCCTAAAGTGAAGTGAATCAGAAATCAGTTGGCCCAAATTTTGGAGGAACTATGTTTGGGGGATTTTGGGATATTCACCTGGTCATATCTGTCAGGGATCAATCTGGATGAATACCTAATATCTCATTGGGCGGAGTAGCTGACAAAATAGGGGCATCTGATGGTGATTAACTATCAGGTGTACTGATTGGGATTGGTCGGATTTCATCACCAACTGATTGGGAAAGAGTAGTGAGTTGCAAGGCGAGTGATGCCACCTGCAACTAGCAAATTGATTGGTTGGTGAAGTGACCTGCCATAATGGGTAAAAAGTCCCATTACCTAAGCAGGTTGCTAACCAATTATGGTTGGTTCGCTTGGATCAAGAGGAAAACGATAGGGACACATTTCTGACTCTTTCCATTTGAGGTCTTGAGGATGTCCAACGATGGAATCCTAGCCAGGATGGGGAAGACCATCGCTGCTGAGATGAGGAAGGGTGATTCAATGGCAACGGCTGCCATTTTATCGAAGAGGTGTCAACTGAGGCTTAGACAGCTGAATCCCCTATAAATTCCCTAAGATTCACTATAATAAAGAAAAAGAGAAGCAAGTATTACTATGAAAAACATTATTAGTTTTATTGTAGATTTGGTTATAGTTAGACTATCAGCATCCAGTGTGAAGTTCATCTCAAGGATATTATTGCAGAAGGCAATAATTGGCAGACTCTCAGAGAGAAGAGTAGAGATCTGAGCGGGGATCTAGAGACAAAGGGAACCACAACTAAGGGATCGCTGCCAACTGTGTGTTGGGCCAAAAGAAAATGTCATCAGGTTATCTTGACAAAGATTGGGTGGACAATATTGCAGGGAACATATCCCTACAAATACTACTATCAAGTATTCAATCAGAAATACCGGTTGAAGCGTTGGGCCTGATAATAGTTCTAACTCAACTACAGATAATAGTCTCCATACTATTATCAGATAATATATTCTTTACAACGTGAGGTGCACAAGGAAATCGAACCTGTGCAGTAAAAAGATCACTAGGGTTGTTTGCCAATAAGAACAAACTAGTAAATTTTTACAACTATTCAATTAATATTATATAAAAAAGCAATATGGTGAATTAAAGTATCAAAAATATCATTGTAATTTTAATGAGGGAATAGCTGCATCTCCTCACTACCAAGTGTGAGCCCGTGAAATGCAGGCTTTGATTCTAACCCACACCCTAAATGGTCCAACCAGCCGTCCTTTATTTTAACCCAACCAGCCTCTCATCTTTGTGAGAAGTGTGGCTAAGACTACCGCTTGTACTCAGTTTATTGGTTGGAACAGGGTTAATGTTTGTTAACCATAGTTTCTGCAACTATCTCCCACATATTCTACTCAATAATAAATATAATGGTAATGCAAAGTGGACTATGGATGTTATCATAGGTATTGGAGCACCTTCATTGGAAGCTAAGTTTTTCTTAACAAATCAATTGTCTGACATAACTAATGAATTGATTTAAAATATCAGATATTCACTAAATCTAAACTTGAGACTTTTTAAGCCTAAAACAACACTTAGTTTAGATCAACTTTTTTATTACCTCTTTTAAATTTATCTGATTTATAAATTCACCTTTCTCATAATGGCCTGAGTTTTTATCAGAATGGTTAATGATATATCTAATAAATTTAGTCTCCTATGCTTTTTTAAATTAATCTAAAGTTTTTTTTGTATAAAGCTTAATTACTTTACAGATAAGGCCTATCTATATTCTTATTTCTTTCTTTACAAATATTAGACTTCAAATATCCTAACAAATATAAAATACTAGGGTAAATTATTTTGAACTTATTTTATAACAGTAAAGACTTAAATGGTATTAATATAACCCAGGAACATGCAAAATACTGTTATATATATAATTACCTTATTTTGAGGTTAATTAAAATTTTTGAATATTGTTTTTTATATATAAAAAAAAATCTAAGAACACTTGGACATTATTGTTAAAATCTAATAAAAAGAATGTTGAAATTTTAACCAGGCGATTTTCCTTTCATATTAAAAAAATAAGTGTACAATTAATTGGAGAAGATTGCAGAGTATTTTACTAATTTTGATTCATTGTTTTGTGATAGTAACCCCAATTTATGCTCCCCATTTGGTTGGGTCAAGCTGTCATGATCCGCTTGATCAAGGAAGTATGGTGAACCATCCTTAATAGGAAATTGGTGGGTCTCAACTCCAGCAGCTGAGGCTAAGGATGTCAAGACAATTAATATTATAAATTAAGATGGCAAATTGCTTAAATTTGATGTTAAAAGTATTGAAAAGAATCCCAATAGAGTTTTTGGTCAATTTTTGACACCAGCGACTAATTCTGAGGATGTTGACCAATTAATACTAATCATTTGGGTTCAGTGGAAACTCAGCTTGACGCTGACTGCTAAATTATGGGTCATTGTGGTGTTTCCCAGCATAAAGCTAATGTATTCGTTATCAAATGTCTGACAATGATTTTGCTGCCCCAAATCTGAGTACTGGCAATTTAAGCTTAGGATGTCAAACCATTAATGTTAATTAGATAAGTCACTTTGCACTTCAACTTTGTGAGAGTATCAGAAACAATCTCCAACAGCATTTGGTTAAATTTGACATTTGAACTTATGCTAAGGATGTCAATATATTTTATTAGTTTTGATTATGCCAAATTGATGATCACTGTAATCAGGGAATTTAAGGATGACGAGTTAAGCATAGAGATAATTTCAGTGTGAGTGCTGATGAATGCTAAGCAGGGAAAATCGCCAGTGAGAGTGCTGATGATGCTGGCAATGAATGCCAATGACGTGGATAGGCAAGAAATGCCTATATATAGTTTGATCTTTCTTTTGATTATAATATTTTTAAATCTCTAAATCCAATCTTCGTTTTCTTTAATCAATTGTGGATACCTACCATTTCTAGTTTTAAAGTGGATGTAGTTCAGCTTGGCTGGTGAGAGTCAGAATGGAAGATCCCCCAGAGGTTAGGTTCTGGGTGAACACACCTGGAGTGGTCAGTGCATATAACTCACAACCTGGAATGAAAGAACAACCGTGGGAACTGGCCCAATCAGTGGAGCCAGCGATGGACAAGCGGGGATTAGCAATGAGGTGGAGGAGCAAGGGTTCAGGCCGCACAGGATGGGAGAGAACCGCCATGCCCACCAAGAGGTGCTAATCTGCTAAGGTGAAGTTGGTGTCCAGCTGGATTGGGGAGTTGCCTGTGGCCCTGTAAGGAAAGGTTACCAATGATGGTGAAAAAGCAAGGGCCAGCAGTCTTCATAGTGTTTTCCTGGCAAACTAATAGTGTCACCTATTATTGAGAATGAAAAATTCTCAACCATGGTGCTTACTACAGGGGTAGTTGAGCTTTCAAAATGCCATTTAGACCACAATGTCTTATAAGGATGAGCTTCAGAAGCTCTGGACGGAATTACAGGCCGTCAATCAGAATGTGCTTGGCTCAGAATCTCAAGCTGACGTTAGTACCTTGGAGGAGCATGTAATCAAGGTGGAAGAGAGGCTCAAACAAGTTGGAACTGTTAATAACGACTTGTGTGGAAAAATTGCCTTTTTGAAGCGGAAAGAGGGTGAACTCATCAAGGAAGTTTTTTTCCAATAGACTGAATGTGAAGTGGACTGAGACTGCATCCAGCTGTTTCATGAGGATATGGAGAAATTGATGAATCATATTGAGAAGTTGGAAAATCACAAATGTGATTGTGCGCAATTTAAGGTGAACAAGGCCAACAAAAATTCATGTGAAACTTCAATCAGGAAGACCTCTCTGCCCCAAAACATGCACAAATCATTTGCTGGTGTTTCAGAAATGATTCCCAAAGCCACTTCTATGGCTACTCAAGTTGTTGGGAAAGAATCTTCAATGAGTGGAGCGACCAAGCAATTTTAAAATATGCCAAAGTTGCCCACCTTAACTGAGATAACGCCCCAGCATTTTTCTGCCACTTTGAGATGACCATGTTCAGTTATGTGGACCATCAGAAAGCGGTGATTATAATGAACTGTCTTAGCACTGATTGCCAGAATCTGGTGCTACCCCACCTCAATGGGGACAACTGGTCATACGTGAAAGCAAAAACGGCGATTAAGTTAAAGTTTGGAAGTCCTATTTGGATGGTGAATCACAAGTAAGAGTTCATGGGTATACAATTCCATAAGGATGAGACCCTGACTAGTTTCTCTGAATGGTTCTACCAAGAATCCCAGATCTTGGCAGGGGCGAATGTGCTGAATGACTTTGATACATGAATAGCCATTCTGATGGCACTTTGGCCCTACCAATAACTGCATTGGATTATGGTGGCAGTGCTATTAACTCAAACAACAACCTTGCAGATGGTGTACCATCTGAAGATGCTTTGAGACACGTTTGATTCTCCAAATCTCACTTTTAAAGTAATTTAAAAGAAGACTCAAAATATTTATAAAATTGCTGAACCATCTAAAGAATCTGACAGTCAAAATGTGATGGGAAGCAAGCCTAAAGTTCAAAAACAAGCGGACAAATCATCAATCCGCTGTTTATAATGTGGGAAACCTGGCCGTGTAAAATCCCAGTGTCAGGACAAAAAGCTGAAGGATCAGATCAATCTCGTTCAGACCAAATAAATTGGGTCATATTTCGAAAATGACCAACAGTTTAGACCAGGTATGTCCTAGTACTGCTGATAAACCTGTCCCGCCTGATATAATGAATGATGAAATTATTATCTCTGAACTATTTGTGGATGATGACTCACTGGATCCGCTCCATCAGATGGCTAACATGGATGTTAACGCAATAACTTGAGCCAAAGTGAAGGGGATTGACCCTAAAATTGTTAATGAGGTTGCTTGGCCCTATGCAAAACAGTTAGTGGAGAAAATCAGACCCGCTGAGAGCTCTAAAGATCTATCAAAACGAAGTTGGATGAGGCGAACGTTTCTTTACCTATCAGTGCAATCAAAAAGTCATTCCCTGATCTATCCACTCATTTAATTCACACACTTGATTTGGTGAATAAGGCAGTATCCATTCATAAGATATTCTATTGCAGTACTCAGAGTGTATTTATGTCAATATTATAGCCAATAGGATAAGAGTATGAGCAATAATTGATAGTGGAGCACCGATCAACATTGTTTTACCAAATTAGTGAAACATATGAAGATCTCGCCAGATTTAGAGCATCAAAAAGAGTATGGAATGACTGCGCCAGACATTACTATATCATGTTGAGCCTACAGTACACTACCACTTCGTTTTGGATTGCTGATGGTGTCAGCTCCCACCATAGTGCTGGCCAATCCAAATTATGATATATTTGTTGGGATGGTGTTCCTGAGGAAGTGTGCAGTGAGATGAAAAATTGAAGAAAACACTCTGGTTTTATTGGGGCAGACGTTGCTTTTGGTGTACCAGCAGAAGGGAGAGATCCTGCTGACGAAGAGAAGTAATTTTGTCAACTTAATTTATATTGATGGTATTATACCAATTTGCTATAAATTAGTTGTACAAAAATGGAAAACAATGCTGATGGAAATTATGGAGAATTTCAGGAACTACCTTTAATGATGAATGCAATGAACACTATTCTGCTAGGAGCCCAAATCATAGTTAATACCTGGGGTAGCAATGGAACTCCCAGAACAGCTATATGGGTAAATTGTCAATCTATGGAAAAAATTGAGGATTGAATCATGGGTGGCGCCAGGGATTTTAAATCCAGGCCATGGAGAAATAAGAGTACTCTTAGCAAATCTGTGAGAGAAGCTGATGAAAATTAAAATATCAAAATATTGCATTTCTACAATTGCTCCTTATGATGGAACTTAGTGCTTTTCATGATTTGTATTTTTCTGAAATGGGATTGCTGGCAGAAACTGCCAAAAGCATTAACATATTAGTGAATCGTGATCAGCTAGTCAATCTGACTGAGAATCAGCAAGAGGATGTGCTCTAATTATTCGAAAAATATTGGGAGATATTTGCTCAGAACAATCATGACTTGGGATGTGCAAAAAACGTACTCCATAAAGTTGATATCGGGGAATATCCACCAATAGGGATGAGACCTGTTCAAAGGTCAAGAGTAGTGGAAGCAGAGGTCAGAAATGTAATCAGCAAGTTAGTGGAACATGGGTTACTTGTTCTGTCATTGAGCCCATGGGCGAGTCCAATCCTTTTGGTAAAAAAGAAGGATGGATCAAATTGAGTAGTGATCAACTATAAATGGCTAAATAAGATCCCTAAGAAAGGCTCCTATCAGCTACCTCAAATTGATGATGTGCTTTATTGCTTGGGGGAGGCAAAATACTTTTCAGCTTTAGACCTGATTTTAGGCTATTGGCAAATTGATTTGTTAAAAGAAGATCAGTAAAAATGTGCAATAATTACCGTGCAAGGACTATACCAGCTGACCAGAATGCCCCAAGGGATATGTAACGTTTTGGCGACTTTCCAGCATGTTATGGATTCAATACTCAGCGACCTGAAGCTATCATGCATGCTAGTGTACTTAGACAATACCAACGTCTTTTAGCAGGACCTTTACAGATCACTTGGAGCATCTGGAGGAAGTTTTTAAGTGGTTGGCAATGGCAAATCTGAAATTAAGCCTAAAAATGCCATTTTTTCAAAAAAGAGCTCAAATACTTATGGTTTGTCATAAACTCTAATGGATTACAACTGCAACTCATGAAATTAGAAGCTATTGAGAAGATATCAATCCCAAAAAGTGTTTGGGACATACAAGTTTTTTGAGGATGGTTGGATACTATCATCAATTAATCAAAGACTTTTTCTGGAATTGTTGGGCCTTTATTCCACCTACTCAAGGATCCAAAAAAGGAATATTATGGAACAATGAGGCACAGAAGTCATTTGATAAGCTCCAAAATTATCTCATGGGCAGCCCAGTGTTGAAATACATAAATTTTAATTGTGAATTTATAATCCAAGTGGATGCCTATTAATGGCGATTACAGCCATCCTAAATCAATTGATGACAATGGGGACGAACATCCAGTAGCCTATGTGAGCAGAACCATGTCACCAGAGGAAAGAAATTATAATGTGACAGTGCAAGAGTGCCTGTCATTAATCCATGCCTGTAAACAATTTCAAGTCTTCATACATGGGACGCGCTTTAAAGTCATAACTGACCACTCATCTCTGCACTGGCTTCATAATCTGAATGAACAGAGAGCTGATTGGCATGCTGGGCTTTAAAGCTGCAAGCATAGAATTCTAAACTTATTCACGGACTGTAACAGTGCATCAGAATGCCAACGGATTGTCTTGATTGCCAGTTGTTCATGTAATCTATCATCAGGATGATGTGCTATTTTATTGGATGATCAAAGGAGATATTGGGGATGAATCCCCAAAAATTTGGAATGCACTAAGAAAGGCAATTGAAAATAATGAATTTAAGAACAATCAATTATAAAAATGAATTAAAGGAAAACGAGGTTAGTTCCTACACTAATAGAACAAACAGCAATCATTCAAGCCACTCTTAAGGTTGTTGGCCATGGTGGCCTAAAGAAAACAATGGATCATATTTTCCAGTATTATAATGGGAATAAATCAACTACAGTGTTGAGGATTACCCAGCCTGTTGTGTGGAGTGCCAACTTTACAAGCTGCACAAGAACGTCGTGGGATACCAGCTAGTACGCCCTGGTTTTACATGGCACACAGTGTCCATAGACGTTATAGGACCATTGAGTGATAGCAATGGAGGTGTGAAGTAAACAATTGTTGCAATAGACCATCTAAGTTGATGGGTCAAAACTGAAAGCCCTCAGTAGAGTAGATGCAATGAGTACAGCGAAGTTTATACTTGACTAAGTGATTTATTGACACAGATGCCCCCAAGTTATCCTCAGCGACAATGGAACTAATTTTAAATTTATTGTGGGGAAGGCTGACCATGGGACGGACACTTCTGAATATGAATCAGAAGAGACAAAACTTAGTACCAGGGAAGGCACCCCAGAGAAGCGATGCTATCTCTTGTTGCCAGTGGGAACGCCACTTATGGGGAGGAGGAGGGAACGTGTGGAGGGGCCGTAGCCACAACTGAACACGTGTGGAGGAAGGGGTCTGAGTTGATGAACCAGACTGGGAACCAGGAGGAGACCAGCTGTCGGCAACGCGGTGGGAGGTATCCAAACATCCACACATGAAAGTGGTCCACCAAATGAGACCAGAATCTGTGGACAGCTTCTGGGAGGGTGGGGGTGGAGCCTGCGATGGCATCTAAGACAATCGTGTGGATGGTCCACATGGCAATTGCAACCACTAAAGCATGGAGGGAGGGTGGAAGAGAGGAGGCCATTGATAGAGCAAACATATCTCTTTACAGACTGAAGGGATGCGTTTGATCCTGGCCCAGCAGACGTTGAACTTCGCGCCATATCACTTTAAAGGTAGGGCACTTCTCCAGGCGGTGGAACAGCGTTCCATACTGGCCACACATGACACAGGATGAGTGTAAAGCGTTAGAGCGCTCAGCTGTACGATACACCCGCCTCAGGCAGCGCCACACATGGGAGCGAACTTGAGGCTGCAACAGAGGATGGTGTACATATTTCCAGATAGTTTTTTGGGTCTCAATGGAGTAAGGGATGTCCATCATGTCCAGGTAGTCCACCCTGGATAGGACATGGGGCCAAATGGGGATCTCACCATCATGGATGGGTAGCCCCTGTACCTCTTGTGTGAACTGAGGAGAGGGGCGGCCTCTTTTGGTTGTATGTCCACTAATACGAATTCTCCACTCAGCACTCTGCATGGAGAGTAGGATTCGTTTGTAGTGGGTTTTAGTCCCGTGAGGACCTGTGGCCGATGTGTGTAATGTGAGGTATTTCATCAGGGAGTGGGGGTTCAATGGATTGTTGAGGCCCAAGGCGCGGGAGAAGTTGGAGCAGGCTGCGCAGGACCAGTGTTTGGAGGGGAGTGTAGGGGCGGTGACAGCCGCAATCCAGGTGCCCAGGATCTTGGCAGCATGGGCTTTGAAGTCAAGCAGGCCCATGCCACCGTGATGATGAGGGCTAAACATGACCTCTAGCTGTACTGGTGGAGGGCGGCCTGACCAAAGCCATCCTTGCAGCAAGGCATACAAGGATTTGAAGAAGCATGGGGAGAAGGGGATGGCGTGGGCTCCAAACCAGCTTTGGAGAGGAGCATAGAGTTGGCTAAAACAACCCTGCCAGTAAGGGAAGTAGGGTGGGCTCTGAGAGAGGCGATTTGCTTCATCACGTTGTCCAGTATATGGCACTCCATTACTGCTGACGCGTATCCGCCTGCCTCCATCCACACGCCCAGATGGCGTACCAGTCCTATGGTAGGACGTGGCACAAAGGGGAGCACCAGTGGGGCGGTGTGTGTTGAGTTAGTAGGGCGAGGACGTGGGCGAGCAGATGGGCCGGGTTGGGAACTAATTGCTGGGGTCCAGCAGTTCTGAAACTGACCAAGGAGGATGATTTCGGTTTTGGAAGCGTTCAGTGCCGCGTTGCTTACCCGGGAATACTCCTGGATGAGAGCTTCAAGCGCGCGTGCATCTTGATTATTAGACACCCCAACCACACAGTCATCTGCAAACGCCATTATCTTGACTGGGGCTTGGCCTGGCACATGGACCCCAGTGAGTTGGGCATTCACTTTTCGCAGTAGTGGGTCAAGGCTGAAGTTGTATAAGAGTGGGCTGAGGGGGTCCCCTTGTCGCAATCCCCTTTGGGGGCGGACTACTTCCGTTAGGAAGCCAGGGCCACGTACTGCCATTGTTGCAGATTCCGTGAGCAGCATCACCCAGTTGATGAAGTGAGGGGGTAGTCAGAATTGATGGAGGCAGGCCCTGAGGTATTCCCAGTTTACTCTATCATAGGCCTTTTGTTGGTCCAAGAATACAAGTGTCCCAGAGGCTGTGGATTGACATACATTATCCACAGAGTGCACGTTATCCCAAATTGACCTTCTGAGTATGAAACTGAATTGTTCTGGGGAGATGGTGGCAGATGCTACAGTCCCTAAACGGTTAGCCATGATTTTTGTTAAAATTTTGGTGTTTGTGTTTGTTAGAGAAATGGGGCACCAGTTGGCTAAGTCTAGCTTATCCCCTTTCTTGAAGAGTGTGACAGTAAAGGCCTCATGTCCCCCTGGTAGGAGGCGCGTTTCCAACAGGCTTTGGTTAAGTGAGGCGAGCAGCAATAGGGATATATATTTGAAATACTTTTTGTAGAACTCATATGGAATGCCATCTGGGCCTGGGCATTTTTGGTTTGGCGCACCATGAATGGCTGTCCATAATTCAGTCAGAGTAATCAAATTCATTATTTCTGGGTATCGGAAAATGGTGTGGATGTGGGCTTGGTCGAGAGATTCCACCACTTCGGCCAGCTGAATTGGATCAGATTGGTACAATTTGGAGTAATACTTTTGTGTTTTGATTGCCACTTCAGCTGGCGTATCCACAATGTAATCATTCGATCTTTGCACCTGTGTGCAGGCCACACTCTGGCGTGGTGCAAAAAAAATTTTAAAGAAATGTGCGTGCACTTGTCGCCTTTTGTGATTCATGTGGCTCTGTACTGAACACAAACCTGATGTTTATGTTGCCTTTCGAGTGCGTTGAGGTGGGCGGCTGCCTCCACCCACTTCTGGCCCCAGGCAGAGCTGTATCCTGTAGCTGGGATGTTGGACTCCAGGTGTGCCAACTCTGCCAGAGTGCGCGAAATGACCGCTGATGTGGCTTGTGAGCATCTGGAGGAGAGATGGCGAGAGTGGCAGATGGTGTCATCTTTGAAAGTTGCCCATGTGGAAATGGGGTCCGCGCAAAATGGTGCAACAAACTTTTTTGCCAAAGTTGCCACTTCCACCCACATGGAAAATCCTGGCAATGCGAGCTCGGAGGGGTATATTTTGCACCAATGTGGGGCTTTAGCAGCTGTGACAGGTAGGTGGTAGGTTAGTTAGACCAGTCAATGGTCGGAGAATTCCATTTTTGTTGTTTTGAAGTGGGAGATGTGGGGTTGGAATTTCACTGGCATTAGGATAAGGTCAATGCAGGTCATGGACCTTAATTGGCCATTGTGGACATGGGGGCGCATCATGTTTTTGAGCAGCGGGGCATGTCATGGCAGTGCATCCATTAACCTGAGGGTGGCCTTTAGAACGCACAGTTCTATGTGATCCTGGGGGGCGTGGGGTGAGGAAGGCCACCGGTCCATTGGTGTGTTTAGCCAACAGTTCATGTTGCCGACTAGGAAAGAGTCTGGGGGTAACAGGGGGATTTGACTGATGAGAAAAATTCCCGATGCTCACATGCACCATTTGGGACATAGATGTTGATGATTGCATGTGCTACATCAGCCCACGAGAAAGTGACAACAAGCACTCAGCCATTTAGAAATGTTTCTGAGGATAAAAATTTGAAAAAATTATTTTTCTGAATTAGCACCCCACAGTGCTTTGACCAAAAGGATAGGGATGGGAGGAGTTGTTTTCCAAGCTTCCTCAGAACCTCGTGGACAGTGGGACTCCTGGATGGCCAGGATATTCATGGGTAAATTGTGTTGTAAAAAACTCAGTTTCCTAGCCCAGGATGGGGAGGCCTTGAGTCCAGCAATATTCAATGTCCCTAAAGTGAAGGTTTCCCCCATCGCACCTTAGGCGTGAGGGGGTGGGCACCCAGGCCCACCAGCCTCCTCTAGATCCCCACAGGCCTTCACAGCAGCGTGGGTGTTAGCAGCAACACTATCGGGGTTTTTGTTAATTTTTGCAGAAAGAGTTGTGTTGGCTTTAGCCTTCACTTTTTGTTTTCCCGACGTTGGACGAATTTTTTTATGGTGCGGATGAGTTTGGTGCACCGTTGAGTGGGTCAAAAAAAAAAAATTTTTAGTTGGGATGGGTCCCAAGTCAGTTTTGACCAGAGCTTGGGTGCAACAATTGGGTGAGATTGAATCCCCCATCAGATCCTCAGATTGAGTGGCCCGCTCAGCATAGGCTTCCCAATCTGATTGGTTGATGGATTCCTGAGTTGCTTCTGCCACGAAGGTTTCCATGTCCTCCTGGCATTGTGAGTGTGGGATAGCGGTGGTGGCTTTGGCCACTTCCTTGGCCGCAGCCCTGTGGGCCTGCTTGGCCTTCTTCTGCTCTTGCGGGGAGATAGGCTTTACCAGTAGGTAGCAGCCTTGTGCTCCCCACGGGAAAGCCTCTTTGGTGCTTGCGGTTAGTTCATAGTGCACCTCTCCGCTGGCCATGGTCACTGAGGGGTGCTCTTGGAATGTGACACCCTCCTTGGTGGGGCATGTGTGCGCCTTATGGCTGAACACGTCACAGTGGGTAAAAATGGGGGGCGTGCTGTCCACGGTCACCTGGAATGGGTGGGTGGTATGCCCTGCAATATCAATAAAAGTGGAGTGTGGGATCTGGGTTAGGTCCTTTGCAATCTCCTCAGTTGGGGTCAGGACTGTGATGGCTTTGCCAGTGCACAGGTGTGGCATCAGCATGAAGCGTTGCATTTCAAAAGATTGTATTTTGCCATATATGGCGAGACCATCTTTCAGGTGTTGTTCCAAAATGTCACATTTTACTGTAGTAGGCAAAAAGTCAAACGTGAGGAAAATTTGGTTTGATTTTGTCCATCTGGTGCATTTGGTTTTGATGACCCATTGCCCTTTGGGGATGTTGACCACTATGCGCACTGCCACAGCCTCATCTGCTGCCTCTTTGCTTTTGAAACCTAGGTCCAGCCAACTGCATGACATGAAGTGAGGTGCGATGTACACCGCGGTCAGGAAAATTGTGTGCACATCTTCACAAAATTTTTCCCATAAGGCCATTTGTTGGATGTCCAGAAACATGCGGACTCCGAATTCCACCGATGAAAGTGGCTGGGAGTGTGGCGTGTTGATGTACTGGTTGCATCATGCTTGCCATGCGAGTACCTCTGGGGAAATAGTGACCGCCAGTTTTTTAAAATTTTTGTCTATTCTGCCAGTTTCTCCGGGGCGTTTTCAAACGTTGGAGGCTGCAGGCCTTCCACCTGCTCCTCTTACCTTACTTGCCCAACTGCTCCCTGACATGGGCGCAGACTAATTTCCTCTGTGATATTATCAAACTATATTCAGTCTTGAATTGAATAGGTTGCAAAAAGTGATTGCAACGAGAAAGAAAAGTGACAATGGAACTAATTTTATTTCATACATAGTTTCCAGGCTTAATGAATTAATGGGAATATGCGGTGTTGTGTTTGTCCCCTATAATCCAGAAATGAACTGAATAGTGGAAAGAGTGAATGCAACTCTAGCCTCAACATTAAAAAAGTTGGTCACAGGAACAACTTTCACTTGGTGTGCATATTTGAGTTTGATCACATTTGCTTATAATATCAGTTACCATTCAGCGACATATAAAACACCATTCAAATTTTTATATATGGGCAGAAAGCCGCATTGCTGCCAATAATGTATTCAGCAGTGGAGCCATCTTCAGGGATGAGTGCCAAACAATATCTATACCAACTGGCCAATATCCTGATTGAATTACAATCATGGGCATTTGAAATAACAATGAAAAGAAGAATCAATGCAAAGAAAGCAGATGATCACAATTGGCCTACGTTGAAAGAATACCATGTGGGCGATAGGGTAACCTATTGGATACCCATGGGTTTGGTAGGAAAAATATTTTAGACGCCCTATGGATGGGACCGTTCAAAATTATTTCCAAGTCAGCAAATAATGCCTATATGATCAAGAATATTGAAGATGGTCATATAGTCAGTAGAGTCCACACAAAATTCTTAAAGTATTGGACCTATGGGAAAAAGAATATTAATAATAATGAAAAAAAGAAAAGAAAAGAAAAGAACATAAAAAGATGAAAAATTAAAAAGATGCATAAAAAATATAAAAACTAAAAAATTATTAAGATATCAATTTTTGTTCTTCATATGGTGATCATTTAGTGATATTCCCACATACCAAGCGTGGTGGAAGGGAAAGGCGTTAATGGGCATGAGTCCCAAGCAAATGGAAGATCATGAAGGGCTGAAATTATATCTGCCATAATAGTTCCTATCAACAAGATGTTGAAACCCATCCTGAGGCTGGTAAAGGGTGATTGGCAAGATGCCATTGGAACCTGTCCTAGGGTTTGTACAGGTGGACCAGTTGATCTCTTGACAAAGATGTGGAGATGGGACTGGCATAATATTGTGGAAACATGATCAAAAAGAGGCGGCAGCAGGTAGCAACCAAGGACAAAAAGTCATCAAAACTGAGCAGAGCATATGGGAGTTGAGTGTGGACAGAGCCAAACTCCGCTGAGGTCATAGAGATATGATATCCAAATATGAGCATAAGCTGAGGCGGCTTCCATCCCTGAGAGTTCTATCTTCCACTAAATAATCTGGTCAAGAGGGGGATAGGTTGGAATTACAGTTGATCACATTATCCAATCATTGACTGATTAATGGATATGACAATTAGTCACAATTGTATAGTCTTGGCAACAGTTGCTGACTTGAGATAATATCATTGGGAATCATTCCCAATGACAATGGGCACAAATTCAATGAGGGAACAACAACCAATAGTTGAATTATTGCAGTAAATAATCTAATATCTCAGCAGCAGTTGCCAACTTATGAGATTATTGTCAGGAAAACCCTTGATGATATTCATTATGAATTGATGAGGGTACAACACCTATTAATTGAATTATTGGGAACTGTTCAGAGCGAATGGATGGGAAGCAACCAGAAACTACCTAAGCACTCTAATGCCAGTGGTGAATGGTAGAAACGTCATTTGCCAACACAATTGGTTTTGAGTTCCTAACTTCAATAAATTGGTCACTGAACAGCTGAGGATTATGCTGTTTAAGAAAATCAAATCAACGATTCCTGACAAGACTGGATCCTAACGCTTGAGGGTTAAACCAGCATAGGAGAGCAAATAATTCCTAGCTGACAGCTAAAATGTTGTGTCGATTTTTAATATAACAACCACCAAATATTCCCTAATAAAATTATATCAAAACTTGATATTAATTAATTTGTTTTACATTGGTTGTTTAACTTCACTCTTGGGATAAGAGTACAAGGATCAGATATCCTTAGGTTGCTATTATCCATTCTCCACTTGGCTCTGCAAAGAATAAGGAATGTGTTCCCTACCAGTACCAAAATTTTTCAAGACAAAGAAGCACCTGTCTAGCGTTAGACAATTCACTCAACGTGGCTTTTGGGCAATCAACCATAATAATAGCCTTCATACTATTATTGCCTTAGTTTATATATTATCAAACAATAAACGCAAATGTTCAAAATTTATGCAGTTGAAGTCAGAGCGCAGAAGTGAGCAACAATCTAGCAGCCCATATTTTAACACCCTCTCTGCTTTACTACTGTGTGGAGGATACTGGTGGAGTAGAACCGTAGTGTTAGCTGACCAACTTAAGGACACTTTATAAAACAACAAACAGAAGCTTATTCTACCAGCTTAGTTAAGAAGATTTGTGATCAGGTAAACTGACCAATTTAGACAAAGCAGACTCCCACAGTTTGCTGTAGGAGACCATATCTTGTTCCATGATCTACATCTATTTGCATGGAAGAACAAGCTTGTTAACATCTAGACCGTATGAATTAATTGAGAGACTAATATTGATGCCTACACCATTAAGGAACTCATGGGTTTGATTATCAACTAAGTTCACACAAAGTTACTTTTGGCATACATGCAATAGGAGCTATTCATCCAGTCAAGGGGGTTATGTCAAGGAATTGATATGACTGGACGCTAAGCCATATATCTGGCAGATCATATTTTATGAGTCAAGGTGAGCCTTGAGATTGAGCAGAAGATTAAATTGATATGAAGCGAAAAAGTGAAGTACTAATAGTACAGCAAATTGAGGAAATTCTGCCAAAGCCTTGATGATGGAATGAAATCCCTAAAATTGTAGGGAATAGAGAGTTACTAAGCTGACAGGTCGAAATTAACTGAGATGATTGAAAAGTAAAGGCTGAACAAGAGTAAGAAGGATAAGGCTTTTGGAAGTGCAGATGAGGAAGTAATTTAGCATAATTAGTCTGCAATTTTATATATAATAAAATAGTGTCTGTTGGAGAGATAGCTTTATATCTATATATCATTATTATTTATCCAAGATTGGCAATCTTCATATCACCTGTCCATTGCTCAGTGGTGTTACAACTGTGCAAACAAATTGGCAAATCTAACCTATACTGAAAAAAGTTAACAACCATTATCAACTATTATAATTAAATTTACCATTTATTGCATCGGCAATTGTATCATAAAGTAAATTTATTGTTGGTGATCATCCCCAATGAGTATTAAGCAATCTGGTGGATTGACTAAACAGATTAATCCCAGCAGATTAGCTAATATTTGTTAGGATTAATTCCTTGAACAATAGTTATCTTTTAAGAATGATAACTTTCACATCCACTAGAAGATATAATTCTCTAGTGGGCAAGCAGCTATAATGTAACTTAATCAGCCGGGTAATATGGGCATATAAAAATCCCAACATATCCTCCACTTGACTAAATTACTAAGCAAAAGATAAAAACTTGGTGAAATAAAGTCGCTTTGGCCATGGTCATCATATATTAAAATACCTTTAGCGGAGCTCAGCTCTATCCACACTCAAAACTTCTTCTGCTAACCTTTGTCAAAGCGGCCTCTTTTCCTCTTTACTACTCACGGCCGCCTCTTTCAAGCGCAGTTCCCAAGGCATCATGCCACGCCAGGACTGTTTTGGTCATCCTTGATGACAATATGAACTGGTCAACTTATGCTAACCCCAGGATGTGTCTCATTGACTCCTTGTCATTCACAGGATACTCTCAGTCAGTTTTGCTGAGTCCTGTTCTAGCGCCCTGGGACTACTCATAACAAACCCAGTTTCAACTTGAGCTGGTCCTACTAATACATTTTTTAGGGTCTCTATGGAAGAACCAGTTTCAACCAGTCCTGATCCTGCTGACAGCATGGTCTTCTGATTCCACTGAACTTCATAACTATACTCATTATAGTATATCCCTTTCTCTCTGCTAAACAAAAATCAGAGGTGGGATTCCTGCTAGATCTTCTTTACTGCGGCAACAAAACTATAATAAAAGTAATATTCTATATTTTTAGATCTTTTCTATTTTTCAATAATGATTTTCTTCTTAATATTGACATTTTTCATATATTTTTAATCATTTTATCATTTTTCTCTGTATTTATTTATATTTTATCATATTTATATTTTATTTATTTTATTAGTTTTTTTCTCTTAAGTCCAATACTTCAAGTATTTAGAATGATTTTATTTACTATATGACCATCCACGATGTTCTTTACTGTATAGGCATCAGTCACTGACTTGGACAATAATCTTTAATGGTTATGACCATAGAGCGTCTAACTTGGTTTTTCTTCTGAACCCATGGGTATCATAATAGGTTACCCTTTCTCCCATATAGTTTATTTCAGCGCTGGGCAATTCTTGTCATCTGTTTTCTTTGCACATAATCTTCTATTCAGCATCATATTAAATGCTTGAGATTGTAACTCAATAATAATTTTCACCAGTCAAATTAAGTAATGTTTAGCACTCACTACAAAGATGGTTCAGTGGCATAATACAAAATTTGGCGGTAATGCAACCCTTAATCCATATAATAATTTGAATGACATTTTCCTTGTCTCCATATGTTATAGATATTGTAGGCAAAGGTAACTGAACTCAGATAAGTTCCTCAAGCGGAAATTTTCCCTGTGACAAATTTTTGTAGCATTGTGGCTAGAGTTGCATTAACTCTTTCTACAATTCCACTTCTTTATGGGCAGTATGGAATGGACACCACTCTTCATATTCCCATTAGTTTGTTCCACCTTGGAATCTCGTAGGACTTTGAGTTAGTCATATTGCCACTTAGTAAAACTTGCAGGCATCCATGCCAGTATACCACTTGGTCCAAAATGTATTTCTTCATATTTTTAGCATCCACTCTGCTCAAGGCTTTTGTCTTGATCCATTTAGTCAGATGGTCTATCATGACTATTATGTACTTTAAGCCCCCAGTACTAACACTCAACGGTCCCATAACATCTATAAACACCATTGTCAAGATTCCAATATGACTGGACAATAAGCTTTATTTGGCTATGGCGGATTGGCTCAAATCTGATGACCATGTTTAATATTGTACGGATACTCAAGCGCCTTGGGATGAGGCGATATTGGGTCAGAAAGGGTTGTTATTGGATCGCCTCCAAATAAAGCAATAGGATAATGTCAACATTTGACAGATAACGAGTAGATTGCCTCAAACTAAGGCTATAGGGAATTTAGGAATATGATACTCTTTTGAAACCAATGAGAATATGGTGAACTGAATAGTCTAAGCCAAAAGAAATATTGATCAAAGTCGTTGATATATAAGTGAGATGGGAAGATTAAGGAGGAGGTTTTCAATGAGATATTGGAGAGCAGAGCAGATGGCATCTGCTAATAAAAATTAAATAAAGAAGTGTGGTTGGGGAAATTGATCCATATTTATTAATTTTATTAAGTTGTCTCAGTGACACAAATCTCCATATTGTCTGTCCATTAATAGTGGGCTTATACCCTGTGCAACTTTCTTGGCGTATAGTACCTATATCACAAAAAAGTAAACAGTGGTGCTAACTACAAGGGTTACTGATTGAACCACAAAATTAGAATTCTCCAATCACTGTGCCATGTCTCATCAGGCCTGCTTTGACGGGGAATCCTCACAGCACACTGCACCAGCTAAATATGTGGAACTTAAGCTTGCTTTAGATGTGGTGCTCAAGAAGCAGTATGAGCTCCTTCAAGAGTATAATGACGTAACAAAACAGCTTAATAGCATGTTCAGTCAAGTGGATCCTTGAACAACAAAACAGGCAACGTGCTAATTGCCTGGATGAACTACTAAACGACTGCATTGCGCAGAGCAGAAGTTGGATGGTACCTCCCAGCTCCTTCATTGGGAAATGGGCAAACAACAAGGGACTTCTTGGGGAGAAGTGTATTATGGGGAATGTGCCACTGGATTCCTAGTCTATGAGCTTTCCACTGAATCTGCAGGCAGCATGCACTACTCCACTCCAGAGGGCAGCTACAGTGATGATAATGTATCAGAGGACCAATTCCCCCACATAATGGCTGTACTGCCCACCAAAGGGGCCCACGCTACTGCTGAGTCAGCGGACAGACCGTCTGCTGCTGGCCCTAATGGTCCAGCTCCTCATCAAGATACTGCTTATGAGTCGCAACCCATTCCTCAGTATGCTCCAAAGGGTCGCAGTTATGAGCGGGAGGAAGAGATGTGCATCAAAAAGCTGCCTCTGTTTGATTGTGATGGGAATATTCACAGCTTCTTTAAACGGTTTGAGTTTACAGAAAAGAGTGCCTCATATTGGTATAAAGCTAAATTGTTAATATGCGCCTTGGATGTTGTGAGTACTGACCAAGTCAACTGCTATCTTCCAAGCAGTACCGTTACATACCAAGAAGTGGTGAATACTGTGCTGTAGTTTTTTGGAAGTACTGCAAAGATGTCACATCAAAAGGCGGAATTTTTGACTTTAAGGTTTAAACGTAATGAGACCCTCTCTGCGTTTGCTGACCAATTCATTGTGGAAGCCCATGTGCTGATTGGGGCAGGGACTTTATCTAAATCTTATTTGTGCATTGTGATGACCTCTGCAGTGAAGCCATACCGTGAGCTATACAACGTGATGGCTCCAATCTTAGATGGCGATGTACCTCTGCTTCAAGTTGTTCAGTTTTTGAGCCAACTATCTGCTACCTTTCCTCAATCCAATATTGAACGGATACATACTGCCACTGTCACCGGATCTTCTTATTTGTGGAAATTCAACCATTTTGTTCAGCTCCCACATAGTACCCTCAGCCTTATTATAATCACGCACCTCTCCCTTGTCCAAGTTACCCCCAGCAGTCTGACTTCTGCTACAGTCTGCTTATAACAATCGTCAGAAGCCCAACTACTGACCTGGACCTAATTATGCCAATAGTCAGCAATCACCCTACTGACCTGGCCCAGGTTACGCCAGTTGTCAACAATCAAACCATTGGCCTGGCCCTTATCATGAGAATTAAGGATGTGGACCCTACGTGGTTAATTGCTTTGAATGTGGTTGCCCTGGCCACCTTACACAGAGCTATCCTAACTGTCAAGCTCAATACATGCAGCAGGATCAATACTACCAGGGAAAAGATGGAGCGGAGTAGAGATGGGGCTTTACCTCCGCTATCTTGACCCCAAACGTCCCACCTGAATCTATGGTAGTATATTCAGCAGAAGTCCTAAAATATGATAATGGGTTTCATACCAGCAACAAGTTGGAGGATTGAGCGTAATGACATGGGTGCAAGCTAAGGCCATAGCAGATAAAGGACCTCAGGGGCAACTGAAGCTGTACACCTGTCAAATGTTTGACAAAGCTTCCTCAGACAAGTTAAATCCAGCTGAAGATGCACCTTCCCTGCAAGGTGTAAACGTCGCCCTTCCAGTAGATGCTATTGCCAAAGAATACCCCAAAGTCAGTGAGGAAATTATGACTTTCCTTGGGAAAAGAGATCCCATAAGTGTTCACACATTAAACAGTCAATATTCTTCTTATTCTGAGTGTACATATTGACATTTTTGTAGCAAAAAATCGAGTTTGTGCTATAATAGATGCAGGCGCCCCAGTATAAATAGTTACTACCAAGTTGGTGGTGAAGTTGACATTGAAGCCTGGTGTATAACATCAAATGGTGTATGGGAACACTGGTTCAGAAAGCATGGTCTCTGAGGTAGCGTATAGCGCACTACCTTTGCAGTTTTGGTCAATTGTCATTGTAGCCCACAATAGTGCTAACAAACAATAATTATGACCAGTTAATTGGAACTGCTTTTATGTGACACTTTGGGGATGTCATTGATATGATGGCAGAGACCTTCAAAATTCTGGGGCAGCGATTCTAATCTACTTTACCTCCATCGGAGTGCCAAAGGATCTAGTGAACATGGGTCATATTAACCTGGCATACAGTGATGGGGTGATTCCAGTTCGTTACCATTGACTAAAGAGATAGACCCAGGCCCTCCTTCAAAAGATATACAAATACCAAGGGCTTCCTCTCAGAGCTGCTGTGCCAATGTCCATCCCCTCTGGTCACCAAGTAATAGTGAACACCAAATTGGTGGAAGAAGTGCCAGATGGACTCTACAGGGAAGTTATTGGTCCTTATAAGCAATTGCAGCTTGAGCCCCACGTGGCTCCAGGCATTATACTTCCAGGCGATGGGGATATAATGGTTCTAATAGCGAATCTACAGAATGAACCATTGCAAATCCACTGACATCAAATAGTGGCATATTTACACATGATCACTGTTGAGAAGGTCCTTCAGGTTCACAAGTTCAGGTCACTGGATGAATTTGGTCTGCTCTCCAAACTGCAGCTTAGCGTAATGGCGGTGGTACCATGTAAAATTTTAATGTGTTTATTGGAAAGCCAGAAATATCAGGTGATCGCTTTATTTATAAAATTACAAGGATTTTTTGCCATTGATGACCACAATTTAGGGTGCTCGTGGGTAATTGTACATTGACTGACCATGGGTGACCATCCTCCCCATCAGGTTCCAGTCAATTAGCTGATATAGAGCAACTGAAGAAGTCATTACTGAGGAGATTGATAAGCTTCTGGAGCAAAGAATGATCAAACCATTGAAGATTCCGTGGTCTTCACCCATCATAATTGTCAAAAAGAAGGATGGTACCAACCAGTTAGTGATATACTACTGTTAAGCTCAAAAGTATTTTAAAAAAGGACTCATATCTCTTGTTAGACATTTACAAAGTTTGATATTGTAATTGGAGTGATTTGGTTGATAATAATGATGAAATCAGCCAAAAGACCCTGGCCAATTCTTGGTGGAACCCCTCTAATTGGGGTAGCACTTTTTTTAATACTACTTGGGCAAATAGCATGAGTTTGGGCGGTTGGATTGCATGAACCATGTGGCATAATCAAGGGAGTACATCAGATGTTTCTCCCCAGGTCACTTCTTGTTCAAATTCAACACCTAAAAGGGGACCACCCCTTTTATAGACTTGGCGGAGGTCCCCCAAGGTGCAACTATTTTCTCTCATAGTGATTGGCTAAAACATAACGAATTTTTACCCCACAGGTTTGTCTTGCCTACGATTGACCCCACATCAGCTGGTTCAGCAAAGTGAGGTGATTTTGAAAGCTCTGATAGGTCGACAACCCATATTTCCTAACTAGCCCAAAGATACAGTTGAATTATTGCCTATTTTGGTCTGAGTGTGACAGTCAAGGCGCTGCCTGACCGCCACATAGCCCTGACCCCCCTAAGTTGGGGATCGCAGCTAATAGTGTCACACTAAATATACATAAAAGCATTGGGCTTGAGGGCAATGACCCTCAGAAATGGCATTCTGACAAATCAGATGCCACGAAACTTACAAAACCTTGAGGCAAAGGTGGAAAGAGTCGACATAAATGTCAACTGGGCCAATCAGAGGCCACCAACCCAAATTCTGAGGCCTCATGTGTAGCAATTGGCAATGGCAAAGAGCAGCCCAGCGAATCAGGGGCTGCCAAGCCAAATTATGCCAAAAATGGAAGCAGCATGAATCACAGCATCAGGCAGCTCAGCAAATCAGAAGTTGCCATGCCAAATAACACTAAAAAGGAAATGTCAGCATCTGGCAGCTTGACAAATCAGGAGCTGCCAAGCTGAAGAACTCCAGAAAAGGAAATGACAGCATTGGGCAGCTCAATGAATCAGGAGCCGCCAAGCCAAATCCACTGCTTGTCAAAATTATCAAGAGCCATGGCGAAGGGCAGCCCAGCAAATCAGGGGCTGCCAGGCCAAATTATCCCAAAAATGGGAATTTTAGCAATAAGGTGGAGACAAGCTCTGATTTGTCCTCAATGAACAGAAATATATGCAAAAAAGTTTCTGTAATGCCATGGGTACTCAATGGATTGTCTAGAATGGGCCTAGATGAGAATATTGGAGACTGAGATTCTTGAAGTAGGCCCGTGGACTCTGCAGGGTCCAATTTCCCCATATCCCCCATTCCCTAATATAAAACAAACCAAGCGAAGGTGTTTAAGACAACTTCGTCTTCTAATAAATATGTGAAAAACCAATAAAATCAAAAATAAAATTTTGAAATTTTGAAATCATTTATTTGAGATTTCAAGGAAAATTGTGGATTTTGAGTGAATCAACATGGACCATTCCTCAGATTTCAACAGAGCTGTCGCCTCTCTGTATGCTCTCTCTGGAGGCCAAACTGCCCTCCTCAGTGTGAGCATCATTCTTACAGTGTTCCAAGGATATCTAAATCGCTCAACAAGACAATAAACGTGGGACCTCACCACAGCGGCCCTCTCTTGCCTATGGGCCCTCACATGGGCCCTCTTGCCCAACTGCTTTGTGGCAATGTGGAGAGACCCCGTTCGTCACACTGAGCCCCTAGTTAATTTAAATACTAAGCAGTAGATCATAACAGGGTTCTCTTTTTGTCCTATCGCCACTTCTAATATAACATATAAAAAATAACCTATTAGTTCTTATTAGTGTTCTGTTTTCATTATCAGTGGTGAAGAAATCCCCTAAATTAAATTGTTGGAAATTAGGTAGTACAGGCACCAGTGAGCATCTTCTTCGCCTAAAATTCCAACAAGTGTGCTCACTACAGGGGCACCTGGTCACCAAAAAACGTTTAAAAAATGGAGTTTGGTAGGGCATCTAACCCTCATAACTCCCAGCTGAAAGTAACCCTAGGCTAGCACATTGGAACACCAGCTATCCAGTGCGTTGTCTCGCCTTAAAAGGCTTGAGCAGCTTTCTATTCCAAATTCCCTTTCAGATATAAGTTCACCCTGGGTGAAGGCAGTATTGCCTCCTTCCTTATCGTTTATGAATCTGCTATGGAAGGAGAAACTGAAAAACAAAAAACCCAGACATCCTTCATTTCTTAAGTTGCCTAGCTCAAGAAATAATGGTTCCCACCATGAATACCATCAGCACCTAGTCAGAGGTTAAACAAGCACTTATTTATGAATTTAGCTCCCAGAAGAGTTTACAACTACAAAAACAGGCCTTTATGTGCCTTAGACCGCAAGAGGGAAAATTCATCACCTATTTTGTGGGGCGGTTCTAAAGAGAAGCTCAACCTCTGCTGCTTGCAAAAATGCTGCCCCTTGACGACGCCATTGCTGCCATTCTGAGAGGGTTGGAATCTCACCCTTCTATAGCTTAGCACCTTATCTCTGTAAAGCGCCGCCTCCAGATTATCTGAGATATTAAGGAGGCTCTGCTAGAGGTTGCAGATATATATAACGCTGAAATTACTTCTGGTGTTGGGTCATCTTCCCAGGTGTTTACTATTGAGAAATTCAACTGTAGCCCTGCCGAAGAAGGCTATGATGATCCCTATGGATCCCCTAAGCTGGTTACTACTCTGAGCCCAACACCTGCGGTGCAGCTCAAACCTGATCTTCCTCCATGCAGCAAACTTGAGGTTCTCAAGCCATTAAGTCAGAGTACATCCACATCAATGGTGCCGCACTTCCTGCCCCCATCTTATCACCAAGATCATCTATTATCAAACAATGAGCCACTACCAATGGCCTCAACGCCTGCTCCTAAGCATAAACCCCTCTCTTGGGGATGGTCGTCTCCCCCAATAAAGGATTAAATGACCTGGTCACAAAAGCTAAACTTTCTGTTTCCCAGGGCTCACAGCTGCTGATTAACATAAATCTGGTGTAGTTAGAGCATCAACTTCCACAACGCTATCTCCTTCATCCAACTTTTAAATACAAAACCTGTAGTCATGGGGCAGTCATAACTCACTACTTTAAAGGTCAAAAATTGCACCGTGAAAAATACAGCGCCTCCTGAAAAAACGATTAGGGTTGAAAACCGGCCTCAGGGCCTCTCTTGCAACAAGGATTGCCCTGAACCTACCCCCCGTTCTGGGACCCTATTATGTGCACTGAAAACTCCTCCAATGATGAATCTGATTGGAGTGATGATGATGTGGGTCATTATGTTTTGGGAGCCCCAGGTGAAGTGGGGGTACCCAACAGGTTGAACCCAGAAAGAGTGGATATGGCTAAAATACCTCAAAACATATCTTTATCAGGCGTTGAGAGGCCTGGAGGTTATTGATAATGCCAGTGACGCTGACCAGCCCATTGTTACAATTATCTGATCTACTCAGAGTGTGTATACATTGCAATTTATCTGGGATAAATTCCCTGAAACTGCCAAACGCCTTACTTCTACTCTCCAGATGAAGGAGTTCCTCGCTCTTCCCACCAACTTTGGTGGAACCTTAACAAAAGTGGAGGTTGTTGTCAACAGAGTACAAGTTGTTGCTATCCTTGACACTGGATCCCTTGTGAACGTTGTTGTAAGTCCTGGGGAACGTCCTCTAGGCAACGATTGGGCCATTTTTCCATTCCTGAGCAAGAAGGCACCAAAGAGGATGGCTGTACCCCTCATTACTCAGGGCGATCTCGCCCATGTGGTAGATGAGCGCTGGTTAACAGCTCTTCCACTTCAGATTCTGCCTCCAATACCCACACTCACCTTGGCAGAACTGTTACGAGGAATCAGCAAAATCTGCGCTGAGATTGTTAAAATGAAAATAATCAGAACTAATTTGAGCGGCAATCAGTCCAACCTTCAGATTCAAATGGTCAAAAAGGTATGAAGACTGATTTATCAGATGGAATGCCTGATGGTTTTGATTTGGTTAACATGACAATTGAAAAAATCACCCCCTCCCAAAATTGTCGGAGATCATCCTTGATGGGCAGGCAACAGCATTGGACACCATTGACAAGGGTTTGAAGTCCCCTGCTGGCAATTCAGGCATTGCAGCCAATGCAACCCCACTGACTGAATGAACAGCCCAGTGACTGAGCACAGGCGGGTTGGGCGCCCCAAACCTGTTCCCAACCAAATGGGCCCGCCCCTATGTGGGGTAGCCTTGGGGGATTCCCATCGCTCATTGGGCCAAATGCCATTGTGCCAACCATCAGAAATGTAGCCAAGCCTCAGTTTGGACATTCAAGGTTGAATCAACAGTGACTCAGCCTGCCACCAAATTTCTTGATGTCAGTTCCCAGTGAACTAATCCACCATTCCCAAATAATTCACCGGTTAGGTCAAAATTGAGGGTCTCAATCCCAGCTTGTTACTATCCCAATTGACCACTATTTAATCAGTTGCATTGCACTGAGAAAATTGTTGGTTGATTTTCTTCCTTTTCCTTTGCAATAAAATTTTGCCAAAAAACCAATCAATTTTTATTGTGTTGATATTATTCTGGTCACATCTCCAATGGCGTTTCCCTGGTGGCCTGTCAGTCCATATACCAGATGGGCTTTACCAGTACTCATGGTCACTATGGCTCCTACCATTGTTGATTGGATTCAGCGAGTCAGATACTTCTGGCACTTTAACCCTGCTATCATGAACTTCTGACAACAGTATATGGGGATCTTGTGGCCTTACATCCACCATCTACAAGAGAGAATCCAACTCCTTGTCTCCTCAGTTGAAACAACCCCATATGCCAATGAACTCATTGAAACTACTTCTGCGATTCCGCCTCCTGCAGCAAGACCCACAGGGTCTGGGGTGGACTCAATCTGGTTCATCATTGGGATCATACTCACTGTTGCTCTACACCAACAATTCATTGTTTCGCAATGCCCAGCTCCATATAACGTCATTTGATCAGCAATGTCTCTGGCATTCTGGCTTGCTTTTTGGATGCTTATGTATCCTGACTGGCAGGCCAGTCTAAACTTCTTCTACCATTTCCATGACAGTTGTAACATCCAAGCTTATGAAAAAATAAGCTGGCCCCTGACCTCGACTATACTCAGGAATTTGGCACTGCTGGTCCGGCCAACACTGGTGCTATTGGGACTTACTCATCTTTACCCATCCAATTTGCAAAACTCCTCCACTTGGCCCCTACTCTGGCCTTAGCTAACAACACCTATTACATGCTCATTGGTACCCAGTTTTTATTTATGATGGGATTATCAATCTTAATCAGGGCTATCTCTCCATTCTTAACTACGAGGTTCCCCTGATATTGGACCACAATGATATTAATAAAAAGGAATACGCTTGCACTATTGATTATCCTTTCTCCGCCTTATCCTTACGCTATATGATAGCATGGCGGAATACCAAGATGCTGACTGAATCAGTGGACGCCCTCAAGGGAATTCCGTTTTATGCAGCTGAAGAGGCATTGAGTAAAGAGGGCAAACAAAGGTTGATTGACACCAAGATTACCCTGCAAATCCCCTACAACTGCCTGCTGCACATAACTAGCACAAATGTAATCAGTCCCTTAGAACCTCGAGTATTACCAGGCATCCTAGACCCAGCCTACCAACTTCCTATCAGTAATCTAATTAAGAATCTTACCAATAAGGACATGGTTGTAAATAAACACCAGGAGATTGGGAAAGGTCTTCTGATACCAGTTAAAGAGATTCACCAGGTCCACTGCATTGGGTCTATGTCAGACATGGGACTGCCTGCTGACAAATCATTATGTACATTACACGACATTCATATCTCCAATGATTTAACCCCTGCAAAGTTTAATAAAGTTAATAGTTTATTGGAGCCCTACAGCAACATATTCTTTAAAACTGAGATCGACTATGGTCATATGAAGGGTTGGATTCATACCATTGACGTTGGGGATTCTATTCCTATCTGATCTAAACCTTGTCATAAATCCTAAGTTGAGGAGCAACAGATGATAGCGGAGCTCAAACAGCTATTAGATGCTAGCCTATTGGTACCTTCGCAAAGCCCCTGGTCGTCCCCTCTCCTCATAAAAAAAGAAAAATGGCGGTCATCAGGTTCTGTTGGACTACTGCTGGCTAAACAACCTCACAAAGAAGGATAGCTATCCCATCCCTCGCATTGACAGTGCTCTAGCACAGCTCTCTGTATCTAAGTCCTTCTCGTCCATGGACTTAGCTAGCATCTATTGGCAGATGGACCTCTCTCCCTAAGATCAGGAGAAATGCAATCTTATTTTTAGCAAGGGCCTATTCCAACCCACCTGATTACCTCAAGGGTTGTGCAACGCTCCTGCAACTTTCCATCAAGCCATGGACCACATCTTGCAGGACCTCAAGTTAAGTTGCATCATCATCTATATTGATGACATTACTGTGTTTACTAAGACCTTTAATGATCAACTTGATCACCTAAAAGAAGTCTTTCAAAGCTTATGTCAGTCCAACCTTAAATTAAAACTCTCCAAGTGGACTTTATTTCCGTAAAAGTTAGATTTCCTTGGACACGCCATCTCACAGGATTGGATTAAACCCTCCAAGACAAGGTTGAGGCTATATCCAAAATTCCCACTCCCAAAACCTTGCGTAATATTCAGGTATTCTTGGATATGATGTGGCATTACCACCAATTTATCCACAAGTTCGCCCAGCTGAGTAAGCCTTTTGTACGGCTATTGGCTAAGAACGTCCCTTTACATTGAGGAGATGAACAAAAGGTCGCCTTTGAGATGCTAAAGCAGTTGTTGCAAAAGCGCCCTATCCTGCGCCACCCTGATTACAAAAACACCTTTCCTTTTGTTTAAAGGTGCCTCTGACTACGTTGTTGGGGAAATTCTGGCGCAATTGGATGATAATGGCGCGGATCACCCTGTCTCCTATTTCAGCAAAACGTTATCCAAGGCTGAACGCAATTATAGTGCCACTGAAAAAGAGAGCCTTGTGGTCCTGATGGCTGTAAAATATTACCTCTCTTTTTTATATGGAACTTCCTTTTTTGTGGTCACTGACCACGCCTCCCTGAAGTGGTTACGTAAAATGAAGAATCCCACTAGGCGGTTGGCTCTCTGGGTCTTAAAGCTCCAACACTATGATATGAATATTGATCACCAAGCTTAAATCCGTCAGATAAACTTTGATGGCTTAATTCAACTGCCTATCCTCTCACCTGGGTAATAGTGAAGCTGAGAGGCTGCAAAACCTCCTTATGACCCCCAACGCCTGGGATGATGAGGATGAACCCTTCCAGAAAATGTTAACTTGACACTCCCACAACACTAAGGTGAAAAGTATCAAGTTGTATAAGAAAATAGGGGTAAATTGGTTGCCTTATTTCCAACCTTCTGATCAAGTTCCCGTGATCATGGAGGTCCATTCTATTCTGGGGCACAGTGTAGTGCGTAGAACTTATGAGTGTGAAGGATCTGTATTACTGGGAGGGAATCATGGAGTCTATAATCGAGGTTCTGGATGCCTGCCTGATATGTAAGAAGCAATCTAGTTACAAACCTATGTATCAATATTAACCCACCACACCACAACAACCATTTTCATACAATAAGCTTGGACGTGGTAGGTCCGCTACCTCAGACTACCAGTGGGAGTTTCTATGTCCTGGTAGGAATTGATCACTTCACCAAATGGGTTGAAGCAGTTGCTCTTCCTGCTCATAACGCAAAAGCTACTGCCACCTTCCTCTATCAACATATTTCACCCAGCATTGTTGTCTCCAGGTCCTACTATATGGCAATGGAAAGGATTTTACCTCACGAATGGTAAAGCTTTTGGCTACTTCCATGGTGACGCAGCAACTTTTCTTGGCCCCCTATAACACATCCACAAATGGTACTGTGGAAGGAGCAAATGGACCCCTGGTTTCCATATCGTGAAAGATGGCCATCTCAGAATCCCTACCTGGGTTAATTCTTATCTAGTGCCCTCATGGCCTACTGTACCAGCTACCATCAAAATACTAAAATGGCTCCCTTCCATGTATTATATGGTCGTGAACCAGGAGTACCAGCCCTGCTAGCAGAGGACACCTTCTCTGGTAGGACAGATGATCCTGAAAAGCCCTGAAAAGATTTTCACAATGCATCATCCAGCTGCAGTCTGATGCCATGACTAATTTAGCTAAAATGGTAACAAAAGAAGGGGTAGCCATAAATGAGCATAGGAAGCCCCTCCCTTCTTTTCAAGTGTCAGGCTTAGTGTTGTATTACTACAATTGTATTAATCCCAGAAGTGAGAAGCTTGGGTCTATTTGGGAAGGCCCGTTTGTAGTCACTTATAGGCGAGGGGAGGAGTACTCCATCAAGTCCCTTGCTACAGGAGTTACTGTCAATTAAGTCCATGTCCAGTTACTGCACTCTTATTCTCCCCTAACACTCTTGAAGGGGGTGTCAGATTCTGGTGGTTGACCCAAAAATAAACCCTTCAACAACCAACAGATCAGGCCGATTATCCTCCCAATACTCAAGCGAAGACACTAATTGTCAACTTAAGACTATTGCAATTAAAAGGCTTGGTCAATTATAATAATGTCAATTCAATTAAATTTTTCTTCTAAAAGCTTGGGCCAAATACACTCGCACATTCAGGCCAATTATTACTGCAACAAAACTTGGCAATTAAACCTGACTATTTGGGAACAATATTAAATATTCAGCATAAGAATTGTTTGGAGATTGACCTGAAGAAAAATCTACAAATTTCATGGACAAATTGACAAAAGTAACTAATCAATTTCCTGCCCTAGGGCAAAATTCATATGTTGATCCTCATAATTGGCATGATAGCACTTTCACGTGGACTGCCCAAACGGGAGTATCTAGTGCTATTGAGAGAGGCCTTCCAACTTCCCAATTAGAGGTGCATCATTTTCTTCAATCAATGCCAAAATTTCACAGAAGATGTATTTCGTCAGCAGTATGACAAAACTCAAATTGAGAGGATCATAGGACAATTTTGCAAGTTCTTATGGCGATTTTTGTCCCTGAAATCCTCCCAAATATGAGATTATTCTGCCACCAATAAACCTAGCAATAGGTCATAGCTGTATCAGTTCAAGGGCTGAACTGAGGTGGAAGATAATCTGTTAAAATTTATGCTTGAATCTGGCCAGGAGATGCCCTAGAGGTATAAATACTGGCGCCTGGCTTAATGAACAATCATCAAATGTTATAGTCTTAATAAAAATATTTTATTTCATCTCTTTTCTGGTTTTTTATCTGAAGTCTCTTTTAAAGAGTGTCAACAAGCTGGAATCTTGAAATACACAGCTTGTACCTTTGCCTGCCTCAGTAGAAGTGCCCAAATATGAAGGGAAAATTGAGCCCAAAAATTGACCAGAAGAGTCAGGTTTATTTTTATATACCTAGTGAGCTTCAGAATGGTCAAAATAACGTAAGACTCTGGCAAAATCAAGGATCATATAACTAAAGTTATTCCCAATTAAGTGTGCAGGATTTTAATTATCAAGGGGCGATCCTTGGAATTTAACAACTGGTGCTCACTCAAAATCGGTGACACTCTCTGAAATGGACCCACACAACCAGTTACTGGCAGATTTAGCCAGATGAGAAAGTGACAACGAGATGGAAACTAATGACAAGGAAATCTCTGATTATTTTAATACCAGCTTCCAAGGCTCTGATGCGGATATCTTTTACTCCCTTGATCTTATCACAGTGGGGGAAACTCATGTAGATACAATAATCATGATTGATCTTACATCTTCAAGCGTAAAAGCTATGCTGGAAACTCTATATCAGGGAATTTAGTATTGGTACTTCACAAATCGGTCCCTCCTTTGGCCTGTTCTACTACCTTAAGGATCAGGCGCTCAAGATAAAAATATATATGAAGTGCCACGACGCAACTATGGAATCTCTTGCCAAACGTCTCAAATACAGTCAAGCAACTAACGAAACTCTAGTTAACTTTGTTCAACCCTCAATTAAGCATACCCAGTGAATCCTTGCTAGGCAAAATCTGGAACTCAGGGAAATCTATCATTTGCAAGTGGATGAACAATATACCTGAAATGCTCTACTGGACAAATTAATTCCAGTTTTACTGAAGTCCAAAGAGCAATTTTGGATAATATGGGACTTGCCAATGAAGCTTATGGGAGATTAAACACACTCAAGGAGCTATTAAACAAAGGAGTCTCAAAGATAGCCGCAGAAGTTCCTTCTTACCATGGGCTATTGCATGAATGGTTACAAAACATGAGTACCCACTGTCAAAAACTGAAACAAATTCTGATTTCATATTATCTTTTTCAGAACGACTCACCATACATGCCACTTTGGGCTGAAGAAATCACCTGGACTTAAATTCAAAGCATGATGATTTTGAGAGTTATGTTCAGCTCAAGCTGGATATTGTGAAAAAAAAACATTAAAGATTTTGAAGCAAAACAAGCCATCCCAAATAGGGATGAGGATGTTGCCTTGATCAAAGAGAAATCTAAAAAATTTGAACAGTTGTGTCAAAATTGCAGTCCAGAAATACTGAAATTACTCAGGAGAATTGGGAACTTAAAATGCAAATTATCAACTGCAAATTCCCAAGTAGACAGTATGGCCAAAGATATTAAAATCACAACGTCCAATTAAGCTTTATTTGAAGAGGAGTATGACAACCTTAAAAAAGAATTCAAATCCCTCAAAAATCAAAGCTGACAGTGCTCACCCAGCCTTGACAAAAGAGAAATGGGAAAAAGCTCTGCCCATTCGGCCAAAAAAAGTTTGGAAAAACAACTAAGTGCCAAATTTAAGCATTGGAATCCAGTAGTTCAGAGCAATATCATGAAATTGAATTATCAGAAATTGACACCAATGCAGAAATCAATATTTTGAACATTCATCATATGCCTAGGGTTTTGGCATCAATTCCAACTCCAAATACTCCCCAATAGGAAAGTGGGCCGATTCTAAATGATGAAACACCAAGAAGTTCAAGAAGAAGTATAACTCCTATGCCTGAAACAAGGTGAGATGACTTTAAACCATTGAACTTACCAAAGTTTTGTAAGGATGGGAACGTTCACTCTTTCCTCAAGCTATTTGAAAAAGCAATGCGAGGAGCATCAAACCATGCAAAAGTATTAGCACTGATCAACTCACTTGATGCCCATAGCTGTGACCTCAATAATGCCTTATTTGGGAGAGAATTGGTTCTATATGGATGCCAAAATTGCAGTGACAAAACAGTTTGGAGGGCCTGGGAAATTAGAAGTCCAAAAAAGAGAGCTTCTTAATATTGAATTCAAGCAGAATGAGACTATTAAGGACTTTGCAGACATATTTTTCCATGAGGCACAAGTTTTGCTTGGGTGCAATGCAATAGATAAGTTTGACACTAAGATTGCAATGGAGCACGCAGTCATGCCCTACCGTGACTTGCACCATGTCATGATACCTGCATTCAATAGATAAATGGAAGCTCAAGAGCTTACAATTATTTAATAAGCTGTTCCCATAGGTTTGATACTCATAATTGGCCCAAGGACCAGCAAAAATTCCGATTTTTGGGCCCAAAAAGCAACACTATGTCCGACTAATGGAAAAATTTCCAAAGTACAATCCAAAAATTCAAGCAAAAACAGTAGCCAGTGCTGATTACATGCCACAACTGTGGTCAAAAGGGTCATTTTGCTAGACAATGCTACAGACGGTCAGACAAGAAGCCTGGGGTCAACGTTTCCCAAGAAATCAACAGTGACAGCTAGGCAGGAAAAGAGCAGGTGGATTAGAGGTGGAATGCTCTAACTCCACTGATGTTCACCAAATCATTCCACCTGACCCTGAAGAGCTCTTTAGGGCTGAAGATGTTGCCGAAGATAACCTCCACCATATTGTGGCTAATGATGTCATGATGGTCACTACTTGGGCCAAAGAAAAAGCAACTAAACCTATAAAACTATTAAAGAAGCCCAAGCTTAGGTATCAAAACCTTACGCAAGACGGATTATTGATCAGGGTTTAGACCTCCAACCTGGATGTTTAACTGACTTACCTTATCTTAACAATGTACAAGTAGCCATTCCCATTAAGACCTTAGCAGATAACTTCCCAAATATTTGCTCAAGTCTGAAATGACACCTGGAATCGGGCAGCAGTCACAGCATTCACACAATAAATATCTCTGAAAACTACTCCAAATGTACTTATGTGGATGTAGCAATAAACAAGGTGCGAGTTTGGGCCATCATTGATAGTGGTGCTCCTATCAATATAGTCAGCACAAAGTTGGTTAAAAAGTTGAAAATTGCACCCAATGTTGTCCACTGTCAGTAATATGGTACAGCTTGAGCGCATACAACTAAATCTCTGGGTCATAGTACCCTACCTCTCAGATTCAGATCTATTATAGTGCCAGCACCTTCTATAGTATTGCCAAATACAAACTATGATATTCATATCAGGACTAATTTCATAATGAGATATGGAGTTGTTACCAATCATAAGAACAATACTCTCACCATCCTTAGCCAGGCTATCCCACTTTATTATAACTGGGATAGGGCAGTTGAAAAAAAGAAACCCAGCCTATTCATAAATCTGGCCTACAAAGATGTAGTAGTCCTAATTTAGTATGTCAAGGCGCGGTCAAAGATAAAAACACTATCCACCCAGATCAATGATTCAAAAGGCATTCCACTTCGGTCAAACCACATTACTATTTCATCCAGAGATCAAGTAATTGTCCTGACTGGGCTGACAATTAATATCCCAGAAGGACTTTATGGTGAAGTATATCAACCATGGTCTAAATATCAATCCAAGACAAACATTGCCCCTGGTATTATCATTCCTAGCCACGTAGAGATACACATCTTGTGTGCAAACCTGCAAAATTGGCCCATCTCCATAAAGCGACATCAAACAATCGCATTTCTGCATCTGCTCCCTACCTTGGAAATTCACTCATTCCATGAGTTTGGAACTTTTGTCAAATTAGGGCTCCCCAATAAGGACCTACTCAGCATCAATGATGTTGTCTCTATGGCCGATTTAAGCAACTTGACCAACTTTGAGAAAAGCCAAGCTCAGGAGTTATTCTCTAAATAATGGTAAATATTCAAACAAGATGATTTCGACTTGTGATGTGCTAAGGTGTCATCCACAATATTGATACTGGATATTATAAACCAATTTGATTTTGCCCAATTAGATGCTCAAAATCATCAGGAGAAGCTGTATCCAAGGAGATTAAGGAACTCCTCAATTTTAGCATGTTAGTGCCTTCAAAAAAATCCATGGGCAGCACCAATTTTAATAGTGAAGAAAAAGGATGGAAGCAACTGAGTACTTATTGATTATCAGAAGTTAACAACGTCACAAAGAAGGACCCTTACCTTCTGCCACAAATCAACAATTCCTTGGATAGGCTAAGGGGAGCAAAGCTCTTCTCAGCAATGGACCTTATCAGCGGATATTAGCAAATAGATCTTCCCAAAGAGGAGCGCAAGAAATATGCAATTATAACCCAAAAAGGTCCATATCCAGCCAACGAGAATGCCTCAAGGTCTCTGCAATGCCCTGGTTACCTTTCCTAGAGCCATGGACACAATTCTTAAAGATTTGAGATTGTCATGTGTACTAGTGTACCTTGATGATATCAACGTTTTCTGCCGCACTTTTGACAACCACCTGGAACATTTAGAGGAGGTTTTCAGAAGTCTAGAATCTGCAAACTTAAAAATAAGCCAAGAAAGTCTCAGTTCTTCAAAGAACAGCTGGAATATCTCATATTTGAATTGACAAAGTAAGTCTTTGGCCCAAACCTCTATGTTGGATGCCATCTCCAAAATGAAATGGCCCAAATCCAAGTTTGATATCCAAGTATTCCTAGGCATTACCAGGTACTATTGCCAATTTATCGCCTACTTCACACAACTTTGAGAGCCACATTTCTATCCAATTAAGTATAAGGTCACATTTGACTGGACTTCAGCTTTCCAGGATGCATTTAACCAACTCTGATTGGCACTATTGGTTGTGCCTGTTCTTTGATACCTGGACTTTGATTATGAATTTATTGTCTAAACTGATGCATTTCTAACAGCAGTGGGGGCCGTGTTATCTCAAGTTGGGGAAGATGATGAAGAACATCCAGTTGCCTTCGCAGTTAAACCTTGAATGTTCATTAGAGAAATTACACGGTGATGGAATGAGAATGCTTAGCTGTCATATATGCTTGTAGGCAATTTTGGGTCTACCTGCATGGCACTCATTTCAAAGTTGTTACTGATCATGCTTCCCAAATTTGGCTGAACAATTTAAGAGAGCCTGAGGGTCGATTAGCCTGCTGGGCATTATAGCTTCTAGCTTATGAATATACAATTGAGAATCAAGATGGGGCAAAACATCAAAACGCCAATTGCCTGTCCTGACTACCCACCATTGAAACACTTAGTTGGGCTGCCAATGAGTTGTTTAAGTAAATGATCAGCGGAGAGTACTAAGATGAGCCCAAATAAGTCCAAAAACTATTATCAGATTACAAAAAAATACATTATCAAAATGGGACGCTTTACAAGATTGTTGAGGGCAAGAAGTATAATTTACCAAGACCCTTGGCCCAAACAGACCTAATAATGGCAGCGCAAAAGCCCATAGGGCATGGCAAATTCAAAAATACAAAAGAGCATCTGAAGCAATTCTACTATTGGTAGTCAATGCATTTTGACATCCAAGAAATGTTAGAATGCTGTGCGGATTTTCATGGCGAAAACTCATTTTGAATTAACACATATTACCAGCTTGTTCAGCCCAAGTTTTCTTGGCACATTGTATCTATAAACGTTGTCAACCCACTTCCAACAAGCAATACAAAGGCCAAATACATTATTGTAGCCATCAACCACTTGACCAAATGGGTTGAAGCCAAGGTTATTTGTAAATCAGGAGCGATAACTACAGCCAAGTTCGTCCTTGAAGGCATTATCCAAAAGCATGGATGTCCCCAGGCTATTCTTACCAATAATGAAACGAATTTTACCGCCATTGTCCTTTCCAAGCTCAACCAATTAATGGGAGTACAAGGTGTGTTTCCTGCTCCCTATTATCCCAAAACTAAAGGTACAGTTGAGCGCACAAACGGGATGTTGGTGAACATTATCAGGAAATTATCTTTGGCCAAACCATCTGAATGTTGTACTTATTTAAGTTCAGCAGTATCTGCCTACAATATCTCCTACCATTCGTCAACCAGGATGTCCCCTTTTCAAGTATTATATGGAAGATTTCCAGCTCTACCAATGCTACTATATTCAGTCCTAGAGGATCCTGGAAAAAACACTTATCCTCAATACATTGAGAAGCTTGCAGATACTTTAATCAAACTATAATCTCAAGCCTTTGATACCAGTTTTGCCATGAAAAAGGCCCAACATCAAAAAGGACTTAGAAAATTGCTAAAAATTTGCTAAATTTGAAGTTAACTTTAAAGTTCTAAATTGCAACGCCCATGGACCAGGCCAATTGCAAAAGTTATATTGCATCTGTGTAGGGCCATTCAAAATAATTGAGGAGACATCTCAATTCATATATACAATCAAGTATATTAGGACCAGCCATATATACTAATGAGTCCATGCAAAATTCCTAAGAAGGTTCAATAAGCTGGCTGATTAAAAAAATAAAAAATAGATATGAAAATAAAAAAAACATAAAAAATAACAATAATAATAAAAGAAACAAAAAATATATATAGTTAACCTAATTAAACTTTCTTTCTGCTCAAGCCCAAAATTGAGCAAATTTTGTAAAATTACAAAACTATAAAAAGTAATTCAGCTAGCCGCGCCCCTGACCCACTGATGTCCACAGCCCCACTGCCTGCTGCTCCAGTGTGGGGCAGCGGCGAAACCCCACCCAACATTTTCCATTTGGGGGAAAATGCGCTCAGACTAGTTTGTCCAGTCCTAACCAATCCTTAGGTCAGTTCATTCCACTAAGAATCTTGCCATTCACATCACACAATCCCAGGAAGTGCCACGTTGCCCTCTCGTCCTTCCCCGCTATAACATGCATTTTAGCCTTCATGTTGAATATGGGAAGTTGTTCCATTATGCAAATAAACCCATAATTGAATTAGCACATGTGGTTATGCAACACGCTGGCTTCATCAAATTCGCCCCTATAAGAGGTACTTTGACCTCATTTTCACAAGCAAAGCTGATGCTGCACTGCAGAAACTGTGCCCCTGGTTTTACAGGGCACCCCAATTCCCACAACGTGCACCTGGTTCCCCACTGACTCCATGATGGTGGTTCAGTTTTCTGGGTTTCCCACTCACCTTCCCCCAGAAGTGCTCCATCAGGAGATGATGGCAGGTTTGGCAGCCTATGGCGCTGACCCCATCCTTTAATTTGTGGACCCCAATGGAGCCACACTCCTCACTGGGCCTTGGGCTTTTGCCACAATCAGCCCTAAATTTACAAATTTAGCTGACCAGATTCCCCACACTCTTTTGTTGCTTCTGCCCCTGACCACCCATTCTGGGCCCGCATAAAGGGCGGGTGAACCATCTGTACATCCTGCTTCAAGTTGGACCACTCAAAGCGGAGTTGCCCCTACCTTGCTGCCTCTACAGTCTTGGCCACCAACTCCTCGTTTGCCAGTCATCCTGCAGCCCTCTCATAATGGGGGCAATCTTACCCCCACCTCTTCCAAAGCCTGCTGCTACTGCTGCATCTACAGCAGCTAATCAGACCCATCCTAAGTCCAGAGCCACCAATGCTCCCACCAATCAGGATTCAGCTTGGACAACAATTTGCTCCTGAGCCCCAACCCAGTCGCCAGCCTCAGCCATCCCTATTGAGGAAAACCTGAGCTTGTATGACATGAACCCATGGTCCTCATTAGTTTAAACTGATGAATGAGGTAAAGTAATTGAAGACTCCAAAATTGACATTAGAGAATTTATACCTATGTAATCCCCCATTGAGATCCCTTGACATTTTATGCCCCACACCTAAATGACAATTTGTTATGCACCCAACACCATTTCGGTGTGGCAGCTGCTGCCCAACCTGATAAAAATTTCCTCTGTAATATTATATCTTGAACAGCCATGAAACTGTCTAAAAGTCTCCCCCCCTCCCATTCTTGCCCAGACCTGAACCCCCAGAGTAAAAAAATACCATTCTCCAGCTGCATAAACATGCTGCAGATGCAGTTTAGAAAGTGGTTTCAGCTTCACAATCTAAAACAAAAATAAACCAAGCTAACACTGCTATATTTCCTAACTTCCTGCCATCCGCATTCAAGCAGAAAAGCACTTGTCCACTTACCTGAGCGCCATTTATGATGATGACTATCTACAAACAAACAGTCCTCTGCGATCTTGACCCCCATATTGCTGATAAACCCACGCTCTTGCTCTCTGCCTTGGCCCATGCTTTGTACAATGCAGGTACAGTAGATGAGCCCCCTGATCCCCCTTCTCCTTCTGCCATGATGGGATAAGCGGTTCACCGCTGTGCACCTGGTTGTTTGCTTTTTTCATTGTGTGTCTTGCTGCTTGTTTAGGGCATTTATTTCAGGTTTTTTGGTTTTATTTAGTTTTGATGCTTCCATTTCAGTAATGTACATCCCCTGGTCAGCGTACCTCAAATAAATTTTAAATTTTAGTTAACCTAATTAATACTTTAGTTCGCACTTATGGATGGAAATAGGATCAATTCCAGAATTGTTGACAATTAGGGCCAAAGTTAAGGCTATGCACTTGCCTACTCATTGGCAGTTCAGGCCAAAATTAATAAATGACAAAGATCAATAAAGTCTAATTGGGAATCATAGGGCTTATGTTTGAGTCAAGTGGGGGTAATGTCAGATTCTGGTAGTTGCTCTAAGATAAACCCTTCAACCACCAACAGATCAGGCCGATTATTCTCCTAATAAACAACCTAATACACTAATTATCAACTTAAAGCCAATTGCAATTACATGGCTTGGGCCGATTATCTCAACATCAATTCAATTAAATTATTCTATCAAAATCTTGGGCCAAATACACTCGCACATTCAGGAAAATATCACTGCAACAAAACTTGGCAATTGGTCCTGACTAATTGGGAACAATATCAGATATTCACCATAAGAATCATTTGGAAATTGACCTGAAGATGAAGTCTACAAATTTCATGGACAAATTGACAAAAGTAATGTAATCAATTTCCTGCCCTAGGGCAAAATTCATATGTTGATCCTCATAATTGGCATGATAGCACTTGCACGTGGACTGCCCAAATGGGAATACTTAGTGCTATTGATAGAGGCCTGCCAACTTCCCAATTAGAGGTGCATCATTTTCTTCAATCAATGCCAAAATTTCACAGAAGATGTATTTCGTCA
Organism: Massospora cicadina; assembly: GCA_022478985.1. NCBI lineage: Eukaryota > Fungi > Entomophthoromycota > Entomophthoromycetes > Entomophthorales > Entomophthoraceae > Massospora > Massospora cicadina. Next base: position 24,427 of record JAKSZP010009597.1, on the reverse strand, counting down.
GCAGTATGATGAAACTCAAATTGAGAGGATCATAGGACAATTTTGCAAGTTCTTATGGCGATTTTTGTCCCTGAAATCCTCCCAAATATGAGATTATTCTGCCACCAATAAACCTAGCAATAGGTCATAGCTGAATCAGTATAAGGGCTGAACTGAAGTGGAAAATAATCTGTTAAAATGCATGTTTGAATATGGCCAGGAGATGCCCTAGAGGTATAAATACTGGCGCCTGGCTTAATGAACAATCATCAAATGTTATAGTCTTAATAAAAATATTTTATTTCATCTCTTTTCTAGTTTTTTATCTGAAGTCTCTTTTGAAGAGTATCAAACAAGCTGGAATCTCGAAATCCACAGCTTGTACCTTTGCCTGCCTCAGTAGAAGTGCCCAAATATGAAGGGAAAATTGAGCCCAAAATTGACCAGAAGATTCAGGTTTATTTTTATATACCTAGTGAGCTTCAGAATGGTCAAATAACGTAAGACACTGGCAAAATCAAGGATCATATGGCCAATATTCTTCCTAATTAAGTGCGCAGGATCTAATTATCAAGTGAGCGATCCTTAGAATTTAACAGGGGGTAATTTAGACAATTACAATTCTGATGTTGTAAAAAGAGTGATTTTCTTGATAATGATGATATAATCAGCCTAAAGACCCTGGCCAATTCTTGATGAAACCCTTCAAATTGGGCTAACATTTTTTATGCTACTTGGGCAAATATCGAGTTTGGGCAGTTGGATTGCACGAACCATGTGGCATAATCAAGGAAGTTCTTCTGATGATTCTCCCCAGGCCACTTCTTGTTCAATTTCAACACCTAAAAGGGGACCACCCCCTTTTATTGGCTTGGCGGAGGTCCCTCAGGGTGCAATTATTTTCTCTTGTGGTGATTGGTTAAGATATACAAATCATTACCCCATAGGTTTGTCTTGCCTACAATTGACCCTCCATCAGCCGGTTCAACAAAGTGAGATGAGTTCAAAAGCTCTTATAGGTTGAAATCCCATATTTCCAAAATAGGCTAGAAGCTGATATTAAGTTTTATGCCTACCTTGGTCTGAGCCCCAAGTTAATTTAAATACTAAGCAATAGATCATAACAGGGTTCTCTTTTCACCCTATCGCATCTTCTTATAAAACATATAAAAAACCAACCTAATAGTTCTTATTAGTGTTCTGTTTTCATTATCAGTGGTGCAAGAATCCCAAAATAAATTGTTGGAATTTAGGTAATAGAGGCACCAGAGAGCATCTACCCACCTAAAATCCCAACACCCCTGCCATGAATTGACAATGCATTGGATCAGTTGGGAGGAGATCAGTACTTCTTGGCAATGGATTTGATATCAGCCTATTGGAAGATCAAATTACCCACAGCAAAATAGGAGAAATCCGCCTTTATCACGTCCAAGGGACTTTTCCAATTGACTCATATGCCACAAGGGCTGTTTAACGCCATGGCTACGTTTCAAGGGCCATGGGCACTAACCTTGACGACTTGAAGCTGTTGTGCATCCTTATATACCTCAACAATATCTGTGTTTTCTCCTGGACATTTTTGCAGCGTCTTACCCATTTGGAGGAGGTATTCTGCCAGCTTGCCGTGGCCAACATAAGGATAAAACCCCATAAATGCCACTTCTTCAAAGACTAGCTGGAGTACCTAGGGTTTGTAGTGGATGCAACGAGGCTTAAGCCCCAACCAGAAAAGGTGGAAGCTATCCAAAAATTACTAAACCAAGTGTAAGCGTGATATACAAGTATCATTAGGGATGGCCAGCTACTACCACCGCTTTTTACCCAACTTCAGTTGTATTAAAGGTATACTTTTTGAGTTGTTAAAGAGAGATGCCGCGTTTGAATGGATGGAACGCCGCCAATGCTTTTTTATACACTTGAGATGTCACTAATCAGTGTGCCAGTGCTGCGCTACCCAAGTTTCAATAAAGAGTTTATTTTTCAGATGGATTCATCCCTTTCCGCCGTTGGGGAAGTTTCATCCTAAAAAGGTTATGAAGGGGAGGAGCAACCAGTGGCGTACTGCAGTTGAAGCCTGAATTGCCATGAAAGTAATTATACTGTGATTGAGCGGGAGTGCTTAGTGGTGATATATGCGTATAATTAATTTAGGGTTTATTTGCATGGAGTAAGTAGTAAGTTGTAAAAGATCATGTTTTGGTATGCTGGTTGCAGAACCTCAATGATACTAAAGGGCGTCTATCTCAAAGGGCTTTCAAGCTGCAGGCTTACAATTTTGAGATCCTTCACTGACCTGGAGCCAAACACCATAATGCAGATTGCTTGTTAAGATTGCCAACAATTGCAGTTATGGCAGATCTCAGTGATGTAATGTATGAAAAAGTGCTCAACAGCAGATATGACAATTGTAAGGAGAGTGTCTATAACTCTCCTGTTCCCAGCGTGGCAGTGCTCGGTGCACAGGCCCAACGCCAGGGAACTAGCTGTTAGAATCAAAATCATTATTGCTCAGCAGAGGGTGCTGGAGCAATTATAACTCAAGCAAAGAAGTGCTATAGAAAAATGAGCCAAAAATGTCGTGGTGCACACTTAGAGATGGGTTAAATGACCCAGGTTGGAGGGGACCTGGGTGAACCAATGGTGCATGAGGGGATAATCTTACTTTGTTCAAAATGACAAGTTTAACAGAGCACGAGACCTCCTTGAAGGTGTCTGCACACAGGATTGTTTGGAATAACATATAAAAAATGGTAAAATGGGGGAATTTTATTTGGGAAGTCGACCAATTAGGATGTTGGTTGGGGGAAAACATATTTAAACTAGAATGGGGGAATATGGGTTATGCCACAGTGGTCCCAAGCACTGACCCAAAATAGGGCAACACTGCCATCCAAATTAGTTGAATAGGCTAAAACTGACTTCACTTGAGTGATTGATTGAAGTTGGATTCGACTCAAATGTGTTGTTTTGTAAATGGAACAGGTTTTGAAACCCCGTTCCTCAACAAACCAAATTGAACCATCTGCATTAATTTGGTAGACCATCCGTTTTAACGCCTGGCTCAACGTCAGGGGCTGGGCACTTGGCACCCCACTAGTACCAACCTGGGCATATTTTGCCCATACCCAGCGTTGGTCTAGGGTATGCTTCAGGTCTGGGAGGCCCTGTAATTTCACCTTCTGGGCCTCCTGGCGCCCAGCCTTGTCCTTGGGGTCAGTCCCTACTATGATGTCATGGGACCATGACATTACCCTCTCCTCCCAACGGGGCTCAACCCCCCTCCAGGGGCTTGCGCAAGGGAAAAGTTCTTGTGGGCAGGGGCCAACTTCATGGCGGCAACGGTTGGTTTGGGTTGAGATCCAGCAGCCTGGGGGAAATGCTTGTGGAAGGCTTCAATCAGATCTTGGGCATGCACACAGTTGTGCGCTGGAACCCAACTGTTCTCTGCAGCGTCAAAGCCCTTCCAGGATACCAGGTACTCCAGTCTTCTTTTAAAGCGGCGGGAGGCAACTATCTCTTCCACCTCCCACTCTGGCGCCCCATCCATGAGATAGGCCTCAGGAGTCTCTGGTGGGGAGCCCTCAAACAATGTAAGTTTGCTCTCATGAAACACTGAGAAGATCCAAAATGAAGGGGGAAGATCCAGCTGGTATGAGGCATGGCCCACCTTTCTAACAACGCGGTAAGGGCCAATCCTCTTTGGGTCCTAGCTTCTTGCATGGCTGCTTGATAGGGATGTTACAAGCATCAAGCATCACGAGATCCCCTTCCTTGTATGCAGGACCCACTCGGCACTTCCCATCAGCGTTCTCCTTATATACTTGCATTGCCGCCTCCAAGCTTGTGGAAACCCCCTGGTGGACCTTCTTGATTGTTTTGGAAAAGTCCACCACCGCTTTAACCTTAGACCCACAGCTGGGCTCCAAGTTAAAGGCGGGGTTAAAGCCATGGATGGCGAAAAACGGGGAACAACTGATTGAGGAGTGCAAGGTATTGTTGTAGCTAAACTGGGCCATGGGAAGGTGAGAAACCCAATCTGAATGATCTGCAGCGGTGTAACACCGCAGAAACTGTTCCAAGCACTGGTTCACTCGTTCAGTCTGCCCATCTGATTGGGGATGATAGGCAGTTGAACGGCAAGGGCGAATCTGAAGAGTCTTACACAACTCTTCCCAAAAAATGGAGGTAAACTGAGGGCCCCAGTCACTGATAATTTCTTGGGGAACCCCATGAAGTGCAAACACATGGGTGACGAAAAGCCTAGCCATCTCAGCTGCGGTTATAATGGTTCTGCAAGAAATAAAGTGGGAAAACTTTGTGAACCGGTCCACCACCACCATGATGGCATCATAACCATCCAAGATCTGGTAATTCCACAATGAAATCAACTGAGATTAAAGTCCAGGGCCCATCAGCCTTTTGGACTGGTACCAACAACCCTGCTAAAGGTTGACGATTGGGTTTCATCTGGTTGCATACCAGGCACTCCTTACAATACCACCCCACCTGAGCAGGCAAGCCCTTCCAATTGTAGGTGTGACATATCAACTCCAAGGTCTTTAATTTCCCCGGATGACCAATGGTGATTCCATCATGATGGTCCCAGATGATTTCCAAGCGCAGTGGTCCAGCAGGTACCCAAAGGCGCCCCTAAAACCACACCATCTCATCCTTTACATGATAACCCCTGGATAGATCCTCTTGATTTGAAGCGCTCTTTGTAAGTACCATAGTATATTCGCCCAACAGCGGCTGAGAAAGGATGACCCTTCTGAACATACCATATTCCTCCGCGTTTTCCAGAGGTACAAGCGCTGGCCCGTTGGCCAGGGAGAGGAAAGTTGTGACAGAATTTTAATTGGAGGAATCATAACCTGGGTGTTATGCACTTCCACCTCCTTGGGATCCAGTGCTAAAGCAGGGTTGTGGCTCAAAGCATCCGCCAAACCATTATCCTTGCCCTTGGTAAACTCATATGTGAAAGCAAATTGGTCAAGGGTCTCATGCCAACGGGTCTGCCATGGGGTTAGGACATGAGGGGCATGGTAATACAGCAATGCACGGTGATCTGTCCGTACAGGGAATGGTTGTGTAGAGCCATGCAAGTGGTGATGCCAATATGTCAGCGCCTCCACCACTGCTAGTAACTCCTTGTCATAAACGGCATAGTTCAACTTGGGCAGAGACATCTTCCTAGAAAAATATCCCATCAGATGCTCTACCCCAGCTTCGCCTACTTGTAACAAGGCGGCCGCTATGGCGAAGTTGGAGGCATCTGTAGACACAATGAACTCTTTGGAAGGGTCAACATGGCAAATAATGGACGTGGACAACAGGGTGCACTTCACTGCTTGGAAAGCATCCTCCAAATCGGAGGACCACTGAAGCACCTTTGCACCGCTAGCCTTATATAAGGGAGCTGCCACCTTGGAAAGATTTGGCATGAACATCTTGAGGAACGTACACATCCCCAAAAAGCTTCTTAATTCCTTGACAGAGGTGGGGGTGGGCCACTCACGAATCACCTTCTCCTTGTTGGGAGTTATCATGTGTTCTTGGTCAAACATGACGTTGCCCAGAAAAGTGACCTGGGACTTGAAAAATTCACACTTACTTCTCTTCAGTGTAAGGCTGGCTGCCTTTAACCTCTCCACCACTTGCTGAAGGTGAACAGCATGGGACTCATAGTCAGGGGAAAACACCAGAATGTCGTCCATGTAGGCAACTGCGCATACCCCTAACAAGTCCCCCAACGCTGCATCAATGCGGCGTTGAAAGATAGTAGGGGCATTCTTAAGCCCAAAGGGAATGACTGAAACTGGAAGATCCCTTTTCTGGTACAGAATGCGGTCAACCACTCTTGTCCCTTTTTAACCTGGATTCTGATTGAACGCATTGAGGCAATCCAGCTTGGAAAAGACCTTAGCCTTCTCCACATAGTGTGCAATCTGTGAATCCAAAGGGATGGGATGGAGTTCTGGTACAGTAACGTTATTGGGGTTCTCATAGCCTACGCAGGGGCATAGAGTACCATCAGCCTTCTCAACAAAGAGAAGCGTGGAGTAAACAGGGGAGGTACACTAAAAAATGGCAAGTTTAATGGAGTGCAAGACCTAGTCAAAGGGGTCCGCACACAGGATCATTTGGAATAACATATAAAAAATGGTAAAATGGGGGAATTTTATTTGGGAAGTTGACCAACAAGGATGTTGGTCGGGGGGAAACATATTTAAACTAGAACGGGGGAATATGGGTTATGCTGCAGTGGGCCCAAGCACTGACCCACCAATAGGGCAACACTGCCATCCAAATTGGTTGAATAGGCTGAAACCGACTTCACTTGAGTGATCAATTGAAGTTGGATTCAACCTGAACGTGTTGTTTCATAAATGGAACAGGTTTTGAAACCCCATTCCTTAACAAACCAAATTGAACCATCCGCATTGATTTGGTAGACCATCCGTTTTAACGCCTGGCCCAATGTCAGGTGCTGGGCACTTGGCACCTCACTAGTACCAACCTGGGCATATTTTTCCCGTACCCAGCATTGGTCTAGGGTATGCTTCAGGTCTGGGAGGCCCTGTAATTTCACCTTCTGGGCCTCCTGGCGCCCAGCCTTGTCCTTGGGGTCAGTCCCTACTATGATGTCATGGGACCATGACAACAATGAACTACTTCAAGTGATAAAGGCGTTAAATGAGATGCAAAACAATATCTTTTAGTGGACTGGGGAGTTGTTTAAGTGGAATGGCGATTCTACAGTGAACTTCCCATGACTCTCGGCATGACCTAGTATTATCATGAGCGCACATAAGGCAGTCAGACATGGTGGCATGCATAATATTCTGGAATTGTTGCGCCCTTTGTATTATTGGGAAAGCATAAACTTTGACGTGCTTGAAACCATCTCCTGCTGCCACCAATGCCAAGTGGAAAACCGTTCTTCCAGAAGTCCTTGCACCAGTTAGTGAAAACCCCATTTTGCTTGGTATATGGTTTCCCTTGATTTTGTTAGCCCTCTTCCAACGGGAGCTAATTGGTCCAAGTACATTCTGGTGTCAATCGACCACTTGACCAGCTGGGTTGAAGCTTAGGATTATGGGATTTGGGGGCGGTCGTAGTGGCCAAGTTCATAATGGAATGTATTATCCAGCGACATGGTTGCCCTCAGTTCCTCCTTATCAATAATGGAACCAACTTCACCTTGCAAATCCTCCCAAAGTTGAATGAGCTGATGGGCATTCGCGGTGTTCTGACAACCCCATACCACCCCAAGTCCAACGGAATGGTTGAGAAATTTAATGGGACCTTGGTGAACATACTCCAGAAATTGGTAATGGACTGGCCCTCTAATTGGAGTTCTCTCCTTTAGACCGCTGTTTTTGCATACAACTTTAGCTATAATTCCACCATGTGGAAGAGCTCCTTTCAATTATTATATGGACGACACCCTGCTCTTCCAGCGCAGCTTTATGCCTGCGTAGAAGGTACCTCAGAATGGATCCCCAACTTTATAAAACTTACCTAGCTGACATGCTAATCAAGTTGTAAACCAAAGAGTACTTGTTCAGCTTATCCAAGAAGATAAACAATCAGGCTGCTGATTAGGTATGGTTTAGCAGGAAAGCTCAGTTCAGAGATGGGGAAATGGTTCTCTTCCATGACCATCACAGGTTCATTCAGAAGAACAAATTGGCCAGCATCTGGATTGGTCCATTTGAAGTTATCAAAGAGACTGGAGTTGATGCCTATACAAACAAACACCCCGTGAGTGGTCAATCATTAACCAAGTGCACATGAAGTTCTCTTTTAACTATTAAACAATAAAAACTATTGTCCAGTCAAGGGGGTTAATGTTGAGATTCTGATATAACTGGACGATAAGCCCTATTTAGCTACTGCTATCAGCTCAAATCCGCTAACCATGATCAATAGTGTACAAATATTTGAGCGCCTTGGGATGAGGTGATATAGGGTCATAAAGGGTTATTTTTGATCACCTCCAAATAAGGTGATGAGCAATGTTGACATTCAATAATATTGAGTAGATCGCCTCAAACTAAGGTGATAGGGAATTTAGGAATACCATACTCTGCTGGAACCAATGAGAATATGGTGAACTGAATAAGCCAAAGAAGTAGTATCGACCATAATTGCTGATATATAAGTGAGATGGGACAATTGAGGAAGGAGGTTGTTAATAGGATAGTGGAGAGAAGAGCAGACGGCATCTGCTAATAAAAAAATAAATAAGTGTGGCTGGGGCAATTGTTCCATATCTAATGAATTTATTAAGTTGTCTCATGGAGGACAATCTCCATATCATCTATCCATTGCTCAGTGAGTTGTACCCTGTGCAATCTTCTTGGCGTATATTACCTATATTACAAAAAGGTTAACAACCATGTTCCAAGAAAAACCAGGGTGTACTAGTCTTATCCCGTCACATTCTTATATGCCTTGTGGAGTTGACATTCTATGCAACAGGCTGGATAATCTGCGACATCATATTTGATTAATTTTCAGTAATAATACTGATGTATATGGTCCATATTTTTTAGGCTACCATGACCGATGACTTTGTGCGTAGCTTTAATGATTTCCGCGCGTTCTGATGGTTTAGGATATAAGAACCTTTTTCATCACCTAATTTATATAGCTGACCGTTCTTTAATTCAGTATTTTCCATTTCTTTCTTTAGCACACTCTGAACTTCTTGGGGTTCATCCCTGATATTTCCTTCAATCATCCGTTAAAAAAATCATTGACTTGATGATAGACAAATTGAACGGCAGGCAACCATTACAAACTATCAGCATTCTGATGTGCTACCCGGCTCAGTGTATAATTTCAAAGTCATATGCTTGTAGTTTTAGAGCCCATTGGGCCAGTCAACCCTCTGGTTCATTAAGAATATGTAGCCAGCGCAGGGACAAGTGGTTGGTTACAACTTTAGAATGCATCCTATGTATAACAACTTGAGATATTTTCAGGCGTAAATTACTGCCAGGAACTTACACTCTGTAACGGTGTAGTTCCTTTCTACCAGTGTCATTGTTCTGCTAACATAAGCCACCAAATGCCTTTCCCTGTCATCATCTACTTGACTTAAAATGGTTAAGATTGCCATAATGAGGCATCTGTCTGAATATAAAATCTTGATTAAAATTCTGGGTATTTCAGCACAGGACTAAACATCAGTAGTTTCTTAACACATTTAATGATTCTTGGGCCTCATAATTTCAAATAAATCTTTTTCGCAGATCATTCAATAGATGGAATAATGATTTGGCAATTCCAGTTAAAACCTTAATGAATCAGTGATAGTATCTGACCATCCCTAGACATATTTGTATATCCTGAACACTTTTAAGGATTGAAATCCACTTGATGGCCTCTATCTTCAGTGGTTGCAGTCTAATTCATTGGAGTTTATTACAAACCCCATATCTTTGAAGTTATTTTTTAATGAAATGGCATTTTCTTATCTTAATTTTAAGATTTGCCATTTCCAGGTGCTTGTCTACTTCCCCTTAAATGCTTCAAGTGATTGGTAAATGTCCTGATGAAGATTTTGATATCTTTTAAGTATACCAGAATTCAGGACAGTTTTAAATTTATTCAATATGGAATGCATCACCCTCTGGAATGTAACTAGCATGTTTCACTATCCTTGTGGCATTCTGGTTAGCTGGTACAAATTTTTGTGTGATTATCACATATTTCTCTTGATATTCTTTTGGCAAATCATTTTGCTAATATCCTGAAATCAAATCCATAGCTGAAAAATACTTGGCTTCCCCCAGGCAATTAAGTGTGTCGTTGATCCTTGGCAGCAGATAGGAATCTTTTTTGGTAATTTTTTTAGCAATAATCATTCATCATGTGATTTAATACATCCATTTTCTTTACAATTAGGATTGGAATCACCCATGGACTTGATGACAGAACGAGGATCCCATGTTCTACCAGCTTGCTAATTTCTTCGCTGAATACTGCTTCAGCAGCCCTGGATCAGAAAACTGGTATCATTCATATTAACGGATATTCCCCGTTATTGACTGTATGGATCACATTTTTAGAATATCTAAGGTCGTGGTAATCCTGGGAAATTATCACCTGATCTTTTTTCAAATAAATGGAGCACCTCTTAATGCTGTCATTTTGGTAAATCAGCTAGCTGCTCATTACAGACTAACATATTTATGTTTTTGGAAACATCTGTCTGTAATCCCATTTTGTGTAATAGTTTCAAAGTTATGGAATTCATTGAGTTCCATCAATGGAATTAAATGTACAAATGCAATGACTTGCTTTTTTCTATTTTCATCAGTCTTTAACCCAGATTGTATAGAAGCACTCTTATTTTATCATGGCCTGGCATTATAATCCCCAGCACTACCCATAGCTCCAGTCTTAATATATTCTTTGGGGTGACAATTTCTCCATATAATTGCTCCAGAATTTCTAGAGTTAACCCTGTTTTAACTATGTTTTGCATTCCTAGCGGAATGGTGTTTGTCAATTTTTATCCACAATGGTATCCCACAATTTTCAAGGATCTCTTTCAGTTTTTCCCTCCATTTTGTTCAACTAACTTATACTGAATGGAAAGATGACATCATCATAAATTATTTTCCAAAATTTATACCTTATCATCAGAAGAGTCTCTTCTTTCCACTGATATTATATGGGCAGGGGTTGCCTCAAAATTGTCAGTGTACTCTCCTCAAAATCATACTTCACGCCATACTTTTTCAGGAATTCCATCCTGATGAGTATTTTGCAATTTTAATTGCCAAGATTATGGTGGGAGCTAATAGCACTGATGATACAAACTGATAGTGGTAGTGCACTGTATGCTCCACAGAATATTATGGTATTCAGTTAAGTGGTTCCATACTCTTTCCAGTGCTCTAAATCCGGTGAAATCTTCATTCTTTTTACCAATTTAGTCTAAAATTGATATTGATGGGTGCTCCACTGTCAATTATCGCCTGCACTCTTATTTGCTTGACTATAGTGTCTATATATGTACTCTCATAGTATTGCAATAAAGTGTTTTATGAGTGACTAGCAGCATTATTTGTTGAAGTGAGAGCAAGGATTAATTGCACGGACAAATCAGTTAATAATTTTCTGATAGTGCTAATAGGTTGGGAAATGTTCACCTCATCAAGTTGTGTTTTATAAAAACTCTTTAGCGCTTTTAGCAGATCTGAAATTTTCTGCCAGCTGATAAGCTTATGTCTGATCAACTTCCTTTACAATTTTTGGGCAAACACCTACACTTTTTCTTGGGTAATTTCGTTTACATCCATATTGACCACTTGGTAGAGAAGATCAGGTGTTTCTTCCTCCATGAGTAGATCAGAGATATCAATGTCATTGTTCACGATATCTAGGGGGAACATCTTTGACAGCAGTACTAGATTGTTCCCTATCTAGACTGCAGGTCCTTTTTCCAAATCTTAATTATTTTCTTTCTCTTTGCCTGAAAAAAAGTTACTTGTTCCTCAAACTTCTTATCCTGACATTAAAAAACCACATGCTAAGGTTTTCCACGTTAATAACAGCGGATTACAGTTCTATCCACTCATTTCTGTCATTCAGGTTTATTCCCAATTATGATTCAATTCTCAGGTTCCTTGTTGGTTTCAGAAAATTTCAAAATATTCTGAGCTTTAGTCTGAATTACTTTAAAGGTTTGATTGAGTGCTTTGAACGTTGCTTCTAACATCTTGAGATGATCCACCATCAATGATGTAGAAGTGTGGTTCACAAGCGCTGCCTCCATAATGTGATTCAACTATCTGTACGGCTGAAGTGCCGCTTGCATAGCTATGCATGCATCAAAATCAGATAGTATTTTCTCCCAATCAGGATCTGTGATTCCTAGTAAAAATGGTCAGCGAAAGCAGCCAAGGTCTCATCCTTTCTGAATTGATTACCCATAAACTCTTGTGTACATCTGGCCATTCTAATTGGACTACTAAACTCAAGCATAACAGTTTCCTTTGCTTCAGAGTATGAACAATTGTCCCTGTTGAGATGGGGCAACATCTGATTTTGGAAATTGGTGTCCAAACAGTAAATTAAAGTTACTGCTTATTGTTGGTACCCATATTTTAACATTTTCATCTCAAAAATGCGGAAAAACTCCAGTGTGTTATCCTGGTGAAACTGGGCAATTTTAATAACCAAAATTCTTTTGTCACTTCTCTGGTAGGGTATTCCTGCCTGACAATCCAACTAACAATAGGTTTTTCTTTGGGAGTTATCTCCAACATTCAGTGAATTAACCAGGCATATTTTTTATTGTGGTATTTCCAACTGAAGTTTTGTGCATATTATTGTCAGCTTCATTTGCATCCAATTTAGCGCAATCATGATTGTGATTTTAAAGTTCTTCAATGCACTACATCATTCATGCCATATCTTCTTAAGGCCAACTGAAGAGTTATCTGTCTTCTTCACGTTAGATTTTTGAAATAATATTTATTAATTCAACATCTTTTTGCTTTAAGGATGTAACCTTACCATAGATATTATTGTTGAATTTTCTGACCTGTTTAATCTCCTCCTCATCTTTAGTTACTCGCTCTTCCAAAGCAATCAAATTGGCTTTTGACACCAAGCTCAGCACGTTCTGGTTGATGATTTCCAATTTTGACCAGAGTTTCTAAGTTCTTCTTTGTATGACATTGTTTTGTCTTAAAAAGCTCACCTACCCCTGTAGTGAGCACCAATTGTAGATTTTTGGGAGCTGTGTGCTCAATTACCCCAGGTAATTAACACTAGTTTTAACTTCCAACTGGGTGGCTAGACTTGACTCCCAACTCTACTACACATATTTTTAAAATATGCAATGATATAAATCATTGAAATAGTTAAATAAGTGACAATAGTATGATGACTATTGCCCTGTTGAGCTTTTCAAGACCAACTGATGTCTAATGCTGACTTAGTAATAACGCTCTTCTCTTCCTTCACGCAGAAGCAGGCATAGTAACTAACAGATGCAAGTGACTTTTCCTCCAACTCTTTACTTAATAGTCAACAACAAACAAATAGATGAGAGAATCATATTTTCTTAAACTATATCAAGAATATACAAAATAAATTATAAAACTATTAGTTTGCTAATTTTGTTACTATTCTATATACATAGAAATAAGGGAATTATATAGGGTAATTGGCGTTCAACCCCTGTTGACGCTATACTGGGGAAAAGGCAACTGTCAATCTGATTTAGCCTTCTGAGGCCACTCTTACAAAGACCTCTTTTCATTCGCCTAGTCAGTTATAACTGCAGTTTAAAGTAGCAACCTCTTCTGGTCAATTGACAAAAGTGTCCCATAGTCTTAATTTAACCTCATCTAAACACCCTCATTTTGCTAACAAATTGCTTAGGTAATAGGACCTTTACTATTAACAACAGGTTGTCTCAACTAAAAGGTTAAACCATGAGTTGCTTCCAGAAGCAATGCTAATGCTTCATGTCATGGTTACCTGAAATTATTGAGGGAACCAACTTCCAAGATAAGGCTGGACGTCAGGAGTCCAAAAAGGTCAAGTTGCAGGACCTCCCTGACTTAAGGCATACTTTGGACCAACTCTGTGTTTAGCCTAGATATGCCCAGGTTGGGCCAGGGAAGTGCGTGATGCCAAGCCTTGCATTACATCAGTAGCGTTAAAGCGCACTAGTTATCTTCTTAACAATGGTGTTTTGTTGCTTAGAGAACAGAGGTCCAAACCCATTCAAGTTTCAACATTTTCAAATTTGGATGGCTCAGCCTGCAATCAATAACTTCAGTTTGTTCAATCTCAATCTATAACACTGGCCAAAGGTAGGGTGCGCCAATTGGTTTGTTTAGGCTTGGCACCATTTTCCCCAATTGACGACTCACCTTTCCTTGTTTAGAGTATGGTTCTCAAGACCAACTTTCCTCGTTGGTCATCTTCTTATTAATAAAATTCCCATTAGTTTACATTTTTAATTATGGTAACTTGGGCAAACCTGTGCACAGACCTCTTCAGGGAGGTCTCTAACAACGTCAGTCATTTTATTTGCACAAAATTAACTATTGCATATGGTGCACTACTGGGCCGCCCTAATCTTCTCCAGACTGAGGCAACCAAGCACTATATCCCAGATCTCCGCTTGAGTATGGACTCCCCTTTAGGGTCCACCCAAGACTTGGTGTTTGTTATCAATTAATATATACTGCGTTGTACATCCTTACCCTGGGTTACTTTGGCTACAGCACCTTCCATGATGCTATGATCACCATCATACTAATGACTTGTTCCTTGGAAGTGTGGCTGTGCATCTCACACTACCTTGCGTGGAATAGGAGAGTTACAGATACTCTTCTGACACTCCAGCAACTAAAAATATTCCCTGAGTCAAATAATGATAAACATCAAACAACTATTATAATTAAATTACCATTTACTATATTAGAAACTAAATCATAAAATAAATGCATTGTCAGGGATCATCCCTGATGAGAATAAAGCAATATGTTGGGTTGACCCAATATATCAATCCCTTTGTATTAGCTCTTATGTGTTATGTTAATTTTGATGTACAATAGTTATTATTAAAAATGATAACTTCCGCATTCACTGAAGATCTAATCCCCTAGTGGGCAAGCAGCTATAATGTAATCTATACATCTGGGTAATATGGTAATATCAAAATTTTCAACTATATTGTTATGGATTGGCCCATGACGTGGATATATATCAGGGTTCAATTCCTTTCCCACCCCAGTGGCATATCATATGTTCAATAACACCAATTTACTAAGCTTTATAGTGGCATAAATTAAAAACACCTTTTTAATAGTATTATATTCTCTCCTATGCCACCATGCCAGTGTAGAAACCATTGACCTAGAATTTTTGGGATATAAATTCTAAGCTAACTGTTTCTACCACTCTCCAGAATAGTATGTACTGGCTGGTATTATTCAGTGCAGTCTATTATTTTAGAAGTGTAAATTTGAGAGGGATCTTTTTCTTCACTTAGCTTGTAAAAAAGCTTTATAATAAAAACCTTAAATGAGATCAGTATATCCCCTTTAGGTTAGGACCACTTAGTGCTAAAAAATAAAAACTTTAAATGATATACTCATTATCATTTTAATTTTGAGTTCACTGTTCTCATACTGTTTCCTTCAATTTTTAAAGTATCTCTAAACCTATTCTATTTTAGCAAATGACAGAGTGAAAGTACAACTTATGTATTGAGCCTTAACTATAAGATAAATGAAGTTTTTATATAGTGATTATAGTTATTTTAGGTAATGGTTGAAGGAGGGAAGTTAATAGAAAAGAGACATAAATGATAAAAATATAGTTTAAATAATTATGTACAATCATAGGTGAAATCTTTAGAAAATGGTATAGACATAAGAGCCTCAACTATAAAATTGTAGATTTTTAATTACAACTACCATTAACTATAGTTATATTTAATTTGGGATTATGTTCAACTAAGCTCACCTTTGATAATTAATTTTATATTGAGGTGGGCCAACCTGGGACACTACCTACATCAATGGGGAAATGGGAAAGTCAAAATCATTGGGAAGCAAGGATTAATCCTTTTAAGCGCCAACACACAGTATTCTGATAGGTTAGGAAACCCATAAAATGACTTGGTACTTTTTATATGATTTAGGGCATTGGTGTGTAACGCCAATGCAGCCATAAATTGTCCACACACAAAGTTTATCTACCAAGATAAAAATCTAGGAGTCAGTGGTCATTAGTTATACTCTACCACTGAGGCACCCTCCACTCTAGCTGGAATAATTATAAATTAGATAAAATTAGTTACATCTTTTTAAAAGTAAGTAGTATAATAAGGAGTTTATGGAAAATAAAGAAAAGGCGGATACAAATATAAAATAAATAGTTATGTTTAACAATAAGTGACAGGTTAAAAATGCCATTAAAGCAGCTAACAATTAGAATTATGGGCTTCATATTGGGTAAATTAAGATCTAATGGATAGCCCAGAAAGTCAAGTAATAAAAAACTAGTTTATACTAAAAAGAAATCTTGGGTAATGTGGGGAATGTAACAGATGATTTCTTTACAGTAGTGGACAAAAGTGTTGGGTAACACCAACCAGGTAATAGTCCACAACCCTGAAAGCAACCCAGAGAAGGATGGATGTCCACATACCACTATGTTGAGGTTGAATCAATCCTTGGAGAAGAGTTAAGAGGATACTCAACCCTAACAGCTCCATGACCCAAGAAGAGATATAGGATGGATTCCACCAAGTGACTAAGTTCAGTCTCTTGGTCCAAGAATGTGTTTATCATAGTGTATTTTATCCAAATAAAATAGGTAACTGAAGGGTTTTCCAAAGATAAAATTTAATTGAGCAAAAACTGTGAAAATAAACAAAATTTAGAGATTAAATCTACTCAGTTTATATTCATTATATCTATAAATAATGCTTCAAGATTGTTTAAGTCTGATGATTAATTATGATGTAATTGTGAAAATAGATAAGAAATAAGTAGTAATTTGCTTATTATTATTAAGATATTCATATATGTCATAGTTGGTAGACATGCCTAAAAATAAAGTTGTATGAGTTTGATGCAAAAAGGTCAAATTTAGGGCCAATTTACATGCTCAAACTTTGAGTTTCATTTGGAGTAATTTTGAGGAGGAAAATCAGTTAATTTCACCTTCTTTATTTATTTATTTTCTTGGCAATTTCTCTGTTTTGGAACCATTATAATGAGGGGTTCCTCTTAATTCTAATTGCTGATGCGGTCTGGCATTAAGTTCAGATTGTAATTTAAATACAATAAATTTGATGGGTAAAGTTTAAATCTGGCTGATCTCTCAAAGACATATAGTAGGCTTCATTTGATACACCTGTAACAAATTCTGGTTTTTCCTATTTTAAGATCCATTATTTATTGTTGGTATTATCACTAATAAATATAATGTGATGATCAGGAATGTCCTGTACCATCACAGGGAAGGTAATAAAAAGTATATCAAATACTTCTGCAATAAGTTATTTGGTTGTGATGGGGCAACCAGGTTTCTTGGTAGGGGCAACCTTCAAAGGTATTAGAGGCAAGGATGTAACAATGTCCTGTGGATATTCAGTTACAAGCCTTTGGTTAAACAAAGAAGAATGTATAGTTTTGATAACAGATTGGACATGTAAAATTGGATCAAAGGACTGGATAATATAGAAATCATCTCAGTTGTTGGTAAGTCAGCAAATTAAAGGGTCATTAAGGATTTGAGTAGCATAATTTATAGAATAACATTTGTTGCTTAGTTGTTTCTCAAAATAGGAAAGCATGGCCAAACTGTGGCAAAATCTGCAAACAACACCAGATAAAGCAGCAATTGTAAAATAAGGTTTATTCTGGGGAAAGGTAGATAATAAAAAACCCAGAAACAGCCCTAGGAGTGGATGCCATTCCATAGAGGTTGTGGGTGAGAAATGGGTATATGGTAATGCCAGGGTAAGGTATGTTAAACAAAAAAATTATTTAGTGAGAAGGTTCAAGCTCCTAGTATATACATGTAAGGGATTGCCCTAAATTAGGGAATTAGTTTCATATAACTTTCTGGATTAGGGTAATTCAGAAAGGTACCATTTAAATAGTTAGGATGATCTAAGAGTGATTTAAATTTAATCAAACAAGGATTTCAAGAGATCTGACTAACCTGATAGACTAGGAGGAGTTTTTATTGGAAAATATAATGTCACACTGATCCTTTAAAATGAGGGGACATCTTTTTGTTTTTTAAACAGTCTGTAAACTCTAAGACAATGAAGTGTGATTTAAAAGTTGGATTTAACAAACTTGATATAATTTTCTTGGGACATACTGGTTAAATTCATATTTTAAGAGTAATAGTCATGAGTCAATTATCCTGCTGGACCCAGATAAAGCCCTATGGACTTGCTTTACTTAAAGACAGTATCATTCTATATTCTTTAAATTAGAAGAGGTAGAAATGTTAGGCAGGAGTGTAGAGTTCTTTTGGAAAGAGGTACCTAATGCTCATCCACTACATGATCAATGACACCCTTTTTGGGCCAAGGGACTTAATAGAAGTTTAAGACACTACTTATACAATAATTGTACTTATCCTAAGTCAGATTAATGGGTTGATGTTCATTGCTTACACTAAATGCATATGGGAATAAGTGTATTTATTAAACAATTATAAATTTAAAATTTATAAAAAAGTTATTAATTCATGAGAGTTTTAAGTATTTGATCATTGATTTATGAGTTTAAAATTCTAACTGTTATCTATATCACTTTAAGTAAGTTTTAATAAAGAGTTTATAGGTTTTGGACCCATAAATTAAGATAGATAAAAGCAATAGGAAAGTAATATGGTATCATAAGTGACAGGTTATAAGATGGGTATAATAATGAAAGTCTTGACCTTTTTCTTTTTGCTCAACGTCATTTTTGAGCAATTTTGAAAAAAACAAGTCAATTTTCCACCACTGCCTCACCACATCAATTTCCCGATTCATGCCCTCAGATCCACCACCTGCTGCCCCACACTGGGGCAGCGGTGCTCCAACCGCTAGCATTTACCATCCAGAAGGCAAATGTGTGCAGACTGGCTTGTCCAGTCCGCCAAATATATCCAGCTTCTATCCCCCTCCATGGGACTTAGCACTCCACCTTGCATGATTCCACCCAACCTGTCTCCATCCCTTAGCCCTACCTTGATCCACTATCCACTTTTGCCTCTGTGTCAAGTACAGATATCACTTCCCATATGCCAACAAAGCAATAATTGAGATGGCAACTGCCACCTTTGCACCAGCAGGATTTATAAACTTCCTCCCTTACAAGGGCTATTTTGATATAGGCTTCCCTACCAAAGAGGATGTGGCCACTGCAGCAGCTATGCCCTTAACATACAAAAACATCCCCATTACCACCACCCAAACATGTCTCCCAGATGTTACCAAACTTGTAGTGACCTTTGTGAACCTCCCCTCACACCTTCCCCCTCAAATGCTTTATGGGTAGTTGATGTCAGGGCTGGCCACTTATGGTAAAGACCCCATCATCCAATTCCTTGTCCCAAGTGGTGCTGAGCGCCTTGCAGCACCTTGGACAATGTCCACCATTACCCCCCAACAGCTGAACATGGCCCAGCACATCCCACCGTTTGCCTACATACCATCTGCACCTGACCATTTCTTTTGGGCTTGCATCAACAACAGCCACACAGTTTACCCCCTCTGCCATGAATTATACCATACCAAAAAGGCATGTTAATACAATTCAAACGCTGCAAATACTGCCAAATCCACCTATGAGGCCACTCCAACAGCGTTTGAGTGGGGATTTTGGCTGCCCTCACCCTCCCCAGGTTATGCGCTTGATGAACCAGCAGCAAAATCTAGTAATCCAAATCCAAGCTGGCCAATTTCCACCCATGCCAACCAATCAGGAGCAGGTTTGGACCCAAATTCAATCCAAAAATTTCCCATCCCAAACCTTACCCAACCACAGCCACCAATCACTGAATCAATCCAAATCAACCAAAATCCCTGGGATTTGATGGATGAAGTGTCCAAATCTGGTGAAATTGTCCCACCTCCAGCTAAACCAATTGATTTAGAACCTTTTATGAATTCAGACTTTGTTACCCCACTCCCACCCAAACAATATGTCCCCAAAACCCAATGATATCCCATACCAAAGTGACTACCAGCTTGCTGATGCAATGGTGGCCTCACCCAAAAATTGTCATATTTACAAAGCCATGGAAAAATCTGCTTCTGAATCTAAATAAGGGCTGCACATCACCCAGTTCCTCCATGATTTCCCTGTAGTTGCAAAAGAGGAAATTGAACGCCTAGCTGAAACTGCATCAACACTGTCAAACATGTCGCTGAACTGGCAGAATTTTCTCTATCCACACATGTAACCAGAGCCAACATTGCAAAATTTTCCCACCTTCCTGGTGACCAAATCAAAGCTGAACACCACATGGCCAAACTCATGGAGGCTATGATTCAGGCCCAAATTCTCAGGTTCAACAATTATACACTCCACCTCAACCCTCATCCTGCAGATGCCCCAACCCCTTTGCTATCAGCATTGGTCCATTTCTTCATTGCTGAAATCAAAATCAATAATCCGCCTGATCCTCCCTCCCCCTCTGCCATGGAGAGATAAGCAACTCACTGCTGTGCCACCTGGTAGGTTGTTTTCTCATTTCTTTTGTGTTTCCTGCTGCTCATTTAGGGCTTTCAGTTCATGTTTTGGTTGATTTAGTTTTGTAGTTTCTGTTTCAGTATTGTCTATACCCTGGTTGGCTTGCCTTGGTTAAATAAAAATAATTATGAGAGTCTTGATTATAAATATTATAACTTTGAGAGCTTAAATAAAATTAACAATTTGGAAAATTGGTATGGCTATAAGGGCCTTGATTATACCATCAAAGAGTTTTAGATTATAAATGTAAACAAATGTAAATGAGGTAGATCAGGGGGTGGAAGGCAAGTTGTTAGGGCATATGGCTACCAACCTAAAGGTTGTGGTTCAATTTCTGCCCTTTGCATATCAATCATAATGCCAGATGAAAGAAGCTATTGGCATTTAGTAGGTCTAAAAACACAAAAGTCTTACCCATGATGTAACCAGAAAAATCAGAGTCCTGATCTGGAGGTAGAAAACTTTCTTCTTGGAGTTGACCATACTCAGGTTTCATACCAATACTTTCTCTTTCTCTATTTTGGTAATGTCTGTCCCATGGTCAGCTTGCCTTAGATAAATAAAAAATAAATGAGGTAGATCAACCTTGTAAAAAATATATCGCACTGAGTTTTTCTAGCCATTGCTGGCTTAAAACTTATTTTAGACAAAACTTAACCCATTATGATAATAGTAAACACCCTGCTAGGATATCCACCCCTCAAAGTTTTAGATTAGAGCTTAAGTTATTTTTTGGTAAGAGATTTGTGTATTAGAGCCTTAATACAATGATTATAAAACTGTCATCATTTATAATTACTCTAGGTAAGAGTAAAAAATAGAGTAGTGGTAGCATAGCGGGGTGGTTTCTGCTCCACTATGGGTCAGGTTTTGATTGACACAAGTTTGAAACCAGTACAGGCTAAAATAAAACTCAGTGTGGTATATTATGTCTCAAGTTTGACCCACCTTGTTTACTTTTTTCACAAGAGTAAAAAGGGTTTTATAAAAAATAGAAGTATAATGTTTTATAATATAATTAAAATCAATGGATAATTATATAAGCATATGTTATAGTAAATATAGGGGTTAAAGATATAGAAGTCTTAACTATAACAAGCTTTGGCTCTTTTTTTTAGTACTAGATGGTAAGCTTTGGCTCTTTTAATTTTAACATTAAACAACTTTAAATGAAGTTAGAATTTTTTGTATTTATGAGCTATGACTAGTAAAAGTATACATACTTTAATTTTTAGTTAACTTTTGTAAAATTAAAAAAAGTAACTTTATAGTAAAAAAGTAATATAGTATCAATTATATAAATTCATAGTAGAAGCTACTATAAAGTAATAAGCTTTATATCATAATAAATAATTAGATTAGTTATATAAAAATTAGATATCTTAGCATAAGATATTACGTTAAAAGAAGAAACAAGATATACCATTTTACTGCAAGCAAAGCTGCAGGATGACAGCCAGTTATATATATTTTGCAATAAAAATATGATTAATGAGAAACTTTTTTACAAGTTTTGGCTACTTTTAAAAATAAACTATATAGAAATTCTTTTTAAAAACATGGTCCCGTGGCCCAATGGATAAGGCGTGAGTCTACGGAACTCAAGATTCCAGGTTCGATCCCTGGCAGGGTCATCACTCTAATACAATTTAGTCTAACTGGTAAATTCATTTTTAATACTTCTTGGTCTCTAACAGGATTATTAGTAGTTTCGGTATTTTTTTTTGGTAATTTTAAGTTTTATGCAATCACTAGCGGAGTTACCCGTGCTTCACTACAGTGTCTATAGAATTTCAGGTGATTCGAATTGATTAATTTAGATTTTATATATAGTTAAGCAATAACTACTCGGCTAAATCTAATTGCTCAATCGAAGCAACCAAAAAGACCAACCACTCAGCTAAAACTAACTGAACTTATCAAATCAACCAATAACTAATCACCTCCAAAGCTAAACTGTATTCTATCGATTCGACCAAAAACCATCAACCACTCGGCCAAATAAAATAAACTTATCAAATCAATCAGATTCTAAATTATTTTAGCTTTTATATTGGTAGATAGCTATCAATAAGTTCAGAAACCATTAAATCTATTAAAAATTCCAACTTCCAACCACTTAGCTATAATCAATTAAGCTGTTAATTTAGCTAAACCATTAATCACTTACCTGAAACTATTGAGCCTATCGAATCAACCAAAAAATAAACCACCACTCAGCAAAAACCAATTATTGAACTTACAAAACAGTCAAAAACTACCAACTAAATATCAAAGCCTATGAAACTATTGAATTAAATGAATATGAAAATACACAGCCAAATTGCTATATAATTACCATTAGAAATATACGTTCTAGATCTTATATAGATCTGATGTTTAAATTTATATGATTATATTAAACAATTACATATTAGCATTCCGTTCCCAAATTTTATAGAATACTTGTGCCAAGTTTGGTGATTTTTGGTTATTTGCTCGAGATAATGCATCTATATAAACAAATTAGCATACTGATTCTTTTGTAAATAAAATTTAAGATTAATTCTTGTTGATACCCAGTTTACACAGATTTGTTTGTGGGCTTAAAGTTCATCTGATAATCTTATATTTTTTATATTTATAGATGGTTTTCGATAAAATTAAGTAATCAAATTATACTGAATCAATATAAATTTACCAACCATTCAGCCATACCCAATTAAACCTATCGAATTAACTAAACCACTAAACCACTTAGCTAAAACCATTAGATTAAAAATCAATTAATCACCAACCGCTTCGTAAACCAAAACTAAATGTATCGAAACAACCAGGATCACAACTAATTACCAAAACCAATCAACTTTTTTAAATCAACCAATCACTAACTTTTTTTAAACCGTTAAACTTATTAATCAACACAAACCCACCAACCGCTCGACAAAACCATTTAAACTACCGAATCAACCGAATATCAAACTTCTCGGCTGTAATAATATACCGATTTCCATTAAAACATATAAAACTTTCACTTGTTACATATAAAACTTTTTATTTTACTATGAAAATTAAAAATCGGGCTTCAAGGTGCATACGGACCCCCTCCCGTCCACCTATAGCTAAATTTTCAGAGCTCTACATGCTCTATTTTTGGCTGGGCATCGCACGCAGATACACATTTGCTTTTATATATATAGATTACACCAGGATTCGAACAACTGACCTTTTATAGAGTTGAAGTTTAGAGCCAAAAGCTGAGCCGATTATGCTAGATTTTTTTCAATACTCCATACTTTAAGATAAAACTTTTAAGGGAAAGTAAGAGGGGAGGGCAGAATACAGATGATTCAGCTGAGGGTAAAAAAAGACTGGAGATTTGGGCTGCTAGAGTTCTAGCACCTCCGACCATTGCTGATCACTATTGCTAGCCACGGTTCTAGCAGCGGCAGGCTTACAGGCCATACTATTCTTAGATGATTAGTAGCTTCATCGTGTGTGATGAGCGATCTGGCAGGGAAAGCCAAACGCGTGGCCTTATAACACCTGGGGATTATGCACAAGAATTTTGAGATCTGGTGGAGCTGATTGGAGATAATCCAAATGGTCTTCAACACCAAACCTCTGTGATGGGAGTGCTCATTGCTCATAACCTTGGCAACGAGTGCACAGTGAATTACCCATACACAATAATGGTAAATAAAGGCTCATAGTTGGATCAAAGCTATTCTCAGGGTTTTTATAAAGAACAGGTCCTGCGACAGATATATACCCAGAGGCAAATGATTGCCTGATAGGATATATCATATTGTGGACCAGTATTTTTTGAACATGGTGCATTCATAATAGCAATATGCTATATCTGCTTCTGGTTCAGCGTATATAGGGCATTCTTTGTGCTGGTAATCTGGCCCACTGTGCTTGCCCAATTTGAATACCCAATTAAGGATCTGCCATGTTACTGACCACTGTTTGGCTGTAACCAAGCGGGTGTTCAGGCCTGAAATCAACTCCTTCATCAGGTAGTTGGTATCATAGCCTTCAGTAGTCCAGTCATTAAAGATTTATGGGTGGGTGGGCAGATTGCACCCCAGTTTTAGGAGCAGATCCCCATATTCTATCAGCATCAATTTGTACCTAATTCTGATTGACTTGGTTATATATTTGTCAGTGATTCAGTTACATTCCTCCCAGCTTGTTGCAGTAAT
>JAKSZP010009596.1:0-85332 GCA_022478985.1 Massospora cicadina | reverse complement strand
TGCTTCACTTCTCACTTTAGGATTTTGCGTTTGGCTTCATCTGACATTTCATTTTCACTTCCCATAGTCAATTTTTCGCAGGGTTCTGCGTCCACTTAAAGGAAGTGGTTTTGTGTAGGCTTAGCCCTCACTAGCTTCCAATCTCATATTTTATTTCGATGGACTGTTCATTCCTACCATAATCCATCCTCCCTCTCCCAAGAGGTGACATAGGCGCAATCATCCCCATATTAAGGACAATTATAAAAAAAAGTTATAAAACTATATATTGGTTTTCTCATGCGGTTTATAATCCTTTTTTTAATATCTTTTATCAATTATTTATTTTTATTCTTCTATTTTACCCAAACTGGGTTATGGGTACTTAAACCTACCAGTTTTCTATGGTTCAGAGGTCAATTTTCAGACTTAACTATCTAGATTGGTTCAGAGGTCCTTTTTTAAGACTTTACCTAATCATCAGGACATGAACAACACAATGGTTTATTGGTCCTTTGGGAAATCTTTTATTTTTTCATTGATCCATCGCTTCAGATACTTAGCATGGACTCAATTAACAACTCTTCCATAAAAGATTTTCTTGATGTAGTAAGCATCAATCGCTGTCTTGACGTTAATTTTAGATGGACCTGACCACAATGCATCATTTTTGTTTCTTTACTGAAACCATGCGTTTTGCAATAGGCAACTCTTTCACCTATTCGATATTATGCTAAGGCCAGTCAGTTCTTATCATCCTTCAATTCTGCTCATATCCTTTTCTTCAACGTAGTATCTAATGCTTGGTACTGCTATCAATCTGGTATTCATCTGTCAGTAAAAGTACTGTTTGGCACTCATCCCTGATGTTTGTTCCACAACTGACTATAAAATCGGTGGCAACTCGGCCTTCCTCCCATATGACAACTCAAACGGCGTTTTTCTCATCGCCACATGAAGAGAGATATCATAGGCAAATGTCACTGAACTCAGGTATGTTCCCCACGTGGAAGTTTTTCATGTGACCAGCTTCCTCAGCATCATAGCCAGCTTTCCATTAACTCTTTCTACCAGTCTGTTTGTCTCCAGCTGGTAGGGATTTCATGACTCCTCTGATCCCCATTATCTCTTTCAATTGCAAGATCACATGAGACGTGAAGTTTGTCCCATTATTGCTAAGCAGGACCTGCGGACAACCATGTCTATAAACTACATGATCCAGGATGAACCTCGTGGTTCTGGCAGCGTCTACATTAGCCAGGGCCTTCATCTCAATCCATCTTGTCAGATGGTTTATACCAACTGTTATATACTTAACTCCCCCTGTGCTCATCATCCGCGGTCCCATTATTTTAATGGAAACCATATTCCAGGAAAATCCAGGGCGGACCAGTCAGTATCCAGTTGTATTCTTATGTGGCTTGTGCAGCTGGAACTCCACATAAAAAGCAGATCTCTGCGACATTTTAGTTGATTGACTCAAGTAGTAGTACTGGCAAATATGATTGGTTAATTTTCTCAGGCCTTCATGCCTGACAACCTTACAAGCTTCTTTTACAATAGCTGCTCTTTCTGACAGCTTTTAGAATAATAACTGCTTCCCGTTAATTGTCTTAAACACTTGTCCATCCATGGTTTTGGTGTTTTCCATTGCTTTCCAAAGTGCAACTTAGATTTCATAGGGCTCGTTCCCAATTTCTCCTTTGACCATTCTCTGGAATAGCTCATCTGCCTGAAGGTATGCCATATGGACCATTAGTAACCACAATAAGCCATAAAAATTCTGGTGAGAAGCCCCCGCTTGGTGGAAAATCTTATAATCATAAGCCTGTAGCTTAAGTACACTTTGGGCCAGTCATCCTTCTGATTCTCTTAAATTATGGAGCCAATTCAACGAAACGTGCTCCATCACCACTTTAAAGTGCATTCCATGGATGTACGCCCTAAACTGCTTGCAGGCGTAAATGACCTCAAGGCATTCACGCACTGTTACAGTGTAGTTCCTCTCAGAAACTGAGAGTGTCCAGCTCACATACACCACCGGATGTTTGTCCCCAAGTTCATCTACTTGGCTTTGTATGGCACCAATTGCCATCAATAAAGCATCGGTTTTTATAATAAACTCTTGATTTAAATTCATATATTTTAAAATCAGAGAATATATCAGATACCAGTGTAGCTCATCAAAGATTTCTGTGCTTCTTCATTCCATACGAATCCTTTTTTGGATCCTTAAACAGATGGAATAAGGGCTCAGCTATTCCAGGAAAAGTCCCAAATAAATTTTCTGTAATATCCAACCATCCCAATGAACACTTGGATGTCTTGGACACTATTTGGCACAGCCATCCGTTCTATGGCTTCTATCTTCTGGGCTTGCAGCTGCAATCCACTAAAAATTGACTATAAATCCCATATATTTTTTAACTCTTTTTTGATATGTGACACTACCTTAACTTAATCTTCAGTTTAGCTGAGGACAGTTGCTTGAATACTTCTTCCAGGTGGTGTAAGTGATCAGTAAACGTCCTACTGAAAACATTGGTATCATCAAAGTATACTGGGACGAATGACAAATTCAAGTCGCTCAGTATAGCGTCCATGGCCCTCTGGAACGTTGCAGGCGCATTAAATAGACCCTGGGGCATCCTCGCGGGTTGGTATAGCCCTGCGTAGTAATAATTGCACATTTTTCCTGGTCTACTTTTAGCAAGTAAATTTGCCAATATTCCAAGATCAGATACATTGCAGAGAAATACTTCGCTTCTTCCAATCAATCTAGTGCATTGTCAATTCTTGGTAGGGGATATGAATCCCTCTTCATAATTTTATTCAGCTTCCAGTAGGTGATTACCACCCAGTTGGAGCCATCTTTTTCCTCATTTTTTAGATTAAGACTCTCTCAGGGAATTGATGACGGAACTAGAAACCCATGCTTCACTATATATTGTTGATTTCATCCTCCACTACCACTTAAGCTGCTTTAAATAATCAGATTGGTTACGTCCTGATTGGCAAAATTTTCCCTGGTGTCAACCTTGTGGATCACATCTCTTACACATCCCAAATCGTGGTTGTCCTGAGTGAACACTTCCCAAAACTTTTTAAATAATTTGAGCACTCCCTCTTGATGGCCTTACAACAGATCAGCAAGTTGTTTCCAATCAACCAATAGGTTAATACTCTCAGTTTCCCCAGCTGGTTATCCCATCTCATTGAGAGTCCCCAAATCATGGATTATCCTCAATTCGGCCATTGAAATCAGATGAACAAACGCAATATTCTGATTCTTTCTGATCTTCATCAGTTTTCCACTAAGTTCACCAAAAGAACTCGAATTTCTCCATGTCCTGGCATTATTATCCCAGGATCCACACAAGGCTCCACTCAAAGATTCTACCAGGGGCTTCCTACCTTTCCATACAACAGCTCAGGTATCTCCAAGGTCAACTCCATGTTGACTATCATCTGCAATCCTGGCGGTGTGGTTCTCTCATTCTTGATCCTTAGTGGAATTACCTGGTTCTCTAGGATTTCCACCGACATTTCTCGTTGCTTCCTACCAACTAAATGGTACCAAATTGGGACAATGCCGTCATTGTATGTTAAATTAATAAAGTTGTTTCTCCTATTCAGCAGAGCTTTACCATCCTTCTAATATACCAATGATAACGTCTGACCCAATATGGTCAATTTACTATCCTTGAAGTTACATTTAACTCTGTAATTGTGTAGAAACTTTGTTCTGATCAGAATGTCATAGTTTTGGTTGGCCAAGAATATTGATGGCACAGATACCATCAATGACAAAAATCATAGTGGCAAAGTGATATACGCTCCACAGGAGATAGTGGTGTTCAGCCCAGCTGTTCCATATTCCTTCTTATGTTCCAAGTTTAGCGAGAACTTCATCATCTTTACCAGCTTGGTCAGGACAATGTTGATGGAAGCTCCACTGTCGACAATTGCCCTCACCTGCACTCAATTCACTTTTATGTCTATATATGTATACTTGGAGTATTGCAATATAGTATTTACTGAGTGAATACCGGCGTTATTAGCCAAATAGTTGGTATGTATAATTTGCAATGGTAAGCTAGGAAATGATTCCCTTATTGCGCTTAAAGGATTGACAAATTAGCCTATTCTAATTAGACTTCAGATAAAGCTTCAGGATTCTCAGCAGTTAAATCTTGTCCAACAGTTGTCAGGCGTATAGAGGGGCAACTTTCTTGATTATCTCAGGGTCAATTCTCTTCGCCCCAGATCTGGTCACTGCATTTAAATCCATATTGACCACTTAATACAGCTGATCCTGTTCATCATCCACAAACAAATCGCTGATATCAATTTCCTTTGTCATGATGTCAGAAGGAACAGGCTTCTCCAAAGCTCTAGACTGTTCCTGATCTAGACCATAGGCCCTTTTCCCAATTCCTTGGTGGCAGCTGACTCTTTCACCTGTACCAAGATGATCTGATCCTTTGGCTCTTTACAGTGCATGGCGAAAAGTCCTTTCCCACCACATTGGTAGCAGATCTTTTCCTTCTTATTCAACCATCTGAATTCTTTGGGCTTATTCCCTTGCACGGTTTGGTTGGTTGTTTCTTTGGCACCTTCGTTCCCCCTTAGTAAATTCATATTGCATACCAGATTTGTTTGAAGCTTCTATCTGAGCATTATCTGTCTCTCCTAAAATCTCTAAATTATCTACCATTTATGAGGTAGTATTCCCATCACGAACATGGAAGAAATCATTAAATGCAAATTGTGATAGGGACAAAGGTCACTTTCAAGGTGATTCTGGCTTCGAAGTCATCCAGTACTTTTGCTCCAGCCAGGGTCTGCGACTCCTGGTAAAACTGATCCATGAATTTTGTTAGAGACTCATCTTTATGGAACTGTATTTCCATAAATTCCTGTTTGTGCTTTGACATGCGCGTTGGACTCTCAAATGTCTTCAAGATGGCCACTTTTGCCTCCGCATACAACCAGCTGTCCTCCTCTAGATGAGGTAACACTAAGTTCTGACAGTTAGTGTCTAGGCAATTCATGACCATCAACACTTTTGACGATCCCCATAGCCATACATGGTCATATTGAACAGTTGTAAGAATGCTGGGACATTATCCTGATGGAACGTTGGCAATTTAGGCATTACCTTAAATTTCTCTGAACTATCTCTGGCTGATTCTCTAGGTTTGGCCACTCAGCTCACTTGAAGAGGGACTTTGGGCATCATCTCCAAAATGGCAGCAAAAGCGGGCAGAATGTTCCTTGGGGTATTCAACTTCCCATGTATTATGCAAGGACTTCATTCTTCAGCATGGCTTGCTATATCTGGCTCACACCCACTTTTGTGAGTTTTAAGCTCCTACCTGTTTGATCAGTCGCTCTGTATCTGCGCTAAATTTTCTCAAATGAACTTAATTCGCTTCTTGCTCCATTTTCAAATATAAGACCTCTCAGACAAAATCTCCTTCTTTCTTATTCAACAAAGATACTTTCCCAAGTAACTCACTACCAGAACTTGCAACATTCTCTATCCCTTCCTCCATTTTGGCGACTCATTCTTCCAAGGCTGAGAATTTCCAATGATCCGCTGAGTTTAGGCATTCTGATTACAGTAGCTAACTCAGTCCACATTTTCTAAAACTCATCTTTTTACAACATTCCTATAAATGCTTTAATTCACTTCATTACTGTAGTGAGCACCAACTTGATAAAATTATTTAATTGTTATCATTGGCAAACAACCCTAGTAATCTTTTTACTGCACAGGTTCAGTCTCTTGTGCACTTCATCTTGTTGTATAAATATATTATATTATCAGTTGATATTATATAATGGCTATATCCATAGTTGAGTGTGAATTCTTTTATCTCAGCCCAGCGCTCGGCCAGTATTAATTCTTGAAATACTTGAAATGTCATGATCAAGGGATTCATTCCCTCGTTCTGTCCAACCTGATCTTTTCTGATTCCCTGATGACATTCTCTTCAAATCCAACACACAGTTGGCAGTGATCCCCAATTGTTTCTCCTTATTCTTTATATCCCGCTCAGATTTTTACAATTTTTCTTAATAGTCTCCTAATTAACACACAGAAATAATATACTTGAGAAGAATAGAACAATGGAAATCTGATGATAGTTTACTACTTAAACTATATATTAGATAAAAACTATAGAACATCTTTTCTAAATGCTGTTCTAGTCCATACTGTGTTTTATTAGGAGTGAATTTAAGGAATTTATAGTAGGGATTAAATTGTCTGAACCTTAGTTCACACCTCTTTGATGAAACAGCAGCCATTGCTATTGAATCACCTATCCTTGTCTCAGCAGTGATGGTCTTCCATATCCTGACTAGGATTCTGTCATTGGACATCCTCGAGACTTAGAAGGAAAGAGTTGGAAAAGTGTCCCAAACGTTTTCCTCTCTATCCAAGAAAACCAACCATATTTGGCTAGTGAACTGCTTAGGTAATGGGACTTATTACACATTAAGTCAAGTCTCACACCAACTGATTGATTTGCTAGTTGCAGGTGGCATCACTCGCCTCTCAACTTGCTATTCATTCCCAATCAGTTGGTGATGAAACCCGCACCAATCCCAATTGGTACATCTTATAGTTAATCACTATCAGATGCCCCTATTTCGTCAGCAACTCCACCCAACGAGATCTCAAGTATTTGTCCAGATCAATCCAAACGGATATAACCAGGCAAATATCCCAAAATCCCCCAAACGTAGTTACTTCAAAACTTGGGCCAACTGATTTCCAATTCACTTCGGCTTTAGGATTATCCCCAAGCAATTCCTGGTAATCTAGCAGGCTGAGAATATGGGCAAAAATCCAACAAACATTCACAGGGGACCTAGTGTCAAGGATAGCCCTAACCTGAACCCCATTAATTATGACCTCCACTTTAGTTAAATTTTTGCCCAAGTTGTGGGGAAGAGTGATGACTTTCTTTTAGATGGAGATTGGAAACAAGTTTTTTTGCAAGTTTCTTGGGTATTTTTCTTGGATAGTATGCAGGTTATGGACACAGAGGGTGGATTGGACCATCATAGCAATGAGCTGGTCAGCGTCACTGTCAGTGTCAATAATCTAAAAACCCCTCAACACTTTTATAGATAAGTTTTTACAGAGGATTCTAGCCTAATCAACTCTCTCCAGTTCAATCATTCAGTACCTCCACTTTATCTGAGGCTCCTAAAGTCATAGTGACCAACATCTTCACAATTCCCTTCAGATTCGTCGTGAGAGATTTTCTCAATGCATGTCAATGAAATCATCAGTTGGGAGGTAAGGTCAGGGCTTCCCTTGTTGCAGGGGAGTCTTGGGGCACTCAATTACCTTGTTAACTTTTTGAGGAGACGCTGTAATAGTTATGGCTCTACATTTAGCCTTTGACGTAAGGGGTTTGGGCTGCCCTATGGCTACAGGTTTTGAGATAAAGATGGCAGGAGGAGATGCTGAAGGGGATAGAGATATTGCCCTGGTGGGACATAGTAATGGAGTCACTTTAAAAGGCCTCTCTAAAGAAGGATAAGAACAGGACAAGTGATAGATAGCTTCATCAGCTGCAATTTGGGAGCTGGAGATGGAGGGAGCGTAGCCCCATCAATGCTAGTATCCTCTTCATATCTTCACATGGGGGAGGATAATCTTTTTGCAGCAGCTCCGCAGGAGCAGATTTTTTAAGGGAGACAGCCATAGAAGAAATGGTGGGGTAATAGTTGATTCTTGCCTCAGAGATCCTTGTGTGGCATCATTTTCATAATAATTAGCCACTTCTAACAAGGACACATTAGTATCCCATTTGTTTTTGAAGGCGCGCTTGATGATAGCGATAAACATCACCAATTATGAATGAGACGTCAACCCAACCAAAATAGCAGCAATAGCATCGTCAGGAGGGAGCTTTTTGGCATACAACAGAGGTTAAGCTCACTATAGAATCATTAAACAAAAGAGGTGATTGACTCTCCCTCTTTCAGACTAAGGTATAGAGGCCTGAATTTCATCTTTTCATTCTCTGCGCTAATTCAAACTCCTATTTCAGCGCTTTCTTTATTTCAGCCCAAGTTTTAAGGCTGTATATATAAATTATCATCACCTCTTGGGTGAAGCATCTGAGGCAGGGGGATGATATACTTTACTTTTTGGGTATCAGTTGTCCCTTTCATAAAGGCCTCATACACATAGTAGGAATGAGGTAATGCTATCTTGATCTGGGGTAAATTTGCCTTTGAACGGGGTTTGGCAATAACTGGAGCTGTCTCATGGGAATCTTGTCATGCGCGCTGCTCAAGTGATTTCAATCCAAGACAGGGCGCAGGCAGCTTCTGATCTAAAGCAGCGAGATGAAGTTCAGAGTCAGTGGGGAAGTTGTGAAGGTTAATTACCCCAATACCTTCCATTTGATAAAGGGTTTGTCATGTAATACCCCCTGTAGTGAGCACCACTTGTTAGGATTCAGGATTTTTGTTAGTTCACTCATGCATTTTTACACCTGAATTACAACAAAATATTGTAGAAGAATAAGTTTATCAACTTCAAGATAATTAAATTGTAGGGAATTAAGTGACTACTTATAGTTAAACTAATAAAACTTCAATTAAAATAAAAAAATTTTGAATTTTTATAGGGTTTTTATTAGTTAAAATAAAAATGTAACAAGTGAAACATTTTAATATCTAGAAGCTTAGTATCTAAACTATATTGAGGTTTAAATGTAAAATTGATGCAAGACTTTAGATTAGCTTAGTAATGTCTAAATATGGGAATATGAGGATTTGACCTAATGGATCTGGCGACTAACCAGGCTTTGATGGAATAAAAATAGAAAGTCAATTGCAGATAGGATTTATCCATGAGGCAATGATTTATAAATTTTTATCCAATCATTGGACATGAAAATATTTTAACATTGCAGGACCCTTTTTAACACTATAAAATGGGCTGGTCTCACGGTGTTGGTTATGCTAAATCAGTGTAAGAGGAGGGACCTCAGAATGGCTCCCCAGATTTGGCTGATGGTTTGGTACAATCTGACAGCCCAAATTTGTTATTTGTCTGAGTAGTAGTAGAAGTGTTACCTCAATTTGAGGTTTCCACTAGAAATTAAACAGGGTCTTTTGCCAATTTTATTGCCATTTTCATTTAACAGCTTTTCTTAGTATAAACCCACAATTTTTGATAGCAATCATTGCAGCAACCCAAACTCTCATAAGAAGTTTCTTTTAAATCGTCCCCTCAAAATCCTCCTGATCATCTATCAAACATATTAAATCTTTAAATTTTATTTGAGGCAATCCAACCTTGGGACAGAAATTACTCTATGAAAGAAAACACTGATAACCTGATCAGGTTAATCTCCATCAAAGTGAGTTTTTAAATGCCAAAAACAGGATTTAAATTTTTAAAGGAACATCATGGGTAAAGTTTTCATGTTGGTAGACCTATTAACAGGCAATAGCTACCTTTGACTGGTACCCAATTGATGTGTGAAGGGTGGGTATTGAACCCACAAACTTCAAGCTGGTAACTATATGCCCTGTTAACTTGCCTTTAGCCACTCATCTGAAAAATATTATTGCATTTTATCCTTGACATTTATTTTCTGTTAATTATATATAAATTTTTAATAAAACTTATTGAACATCGTCAGCCTTAATTGCCAGTAAATCTGAACTTTTAGGCAGCAAACTGGCTATAAAATTCCCACCACTTGAAACCCTCAGCATCAAAGTTGAAGATATATGATTATCCTCATCATAGATCTCTAGTCAATTATTATTCAATTATCCATGGCATCAGTTGCCAATAATTGCAACCACTTAGGCATCAAATGTTAACCCATAGGCAAACTTATATTTATTAAACATGTAAAATATCCTTGGTATGGGTTGCTGGTAAATCCTAATAAGAAAATAATATAAATCATCAATTATCCTCAGCATAAGTCACCAGTAATTTTATTTATTTGAGGCAAGCCAACCAGGGGACGGACATTATTGAAATGGAGAAAGAAAGTATCAACATGAAACCTGAGCAGGGTCAACTCTGTCATAGAAAGTTTTTTTTTTCACCTCCAGATCAGGACTCAGATTTTTCTGGTTACATCATGGGTAAGGTTTTTGTGTTATTATACCTACTAACCACCAATAGCTTCCTTCAGCTGGCACCCCAATCAATTTGTGAAGGGCGGGAATTGAACCCACGACCTTCAGGTTGGTAGCCATACGCCCTACTGACTCGCCTTCCACCACCTAAGTCACCAGTAATTTAAATATACCAATTTCTTTTAATGGATTAGCCCTAAACTCCCAAAAAACCAGTGGATACTCTAAAGAAGCTCAACTAACCAATTGAGGTGAACAAATTGGTAATTTATTATTAGAAATATATCTAAATTAGGTGTTTAACAAGCCATGCCAAGATGAACTGACATCTAATTTTATAAATTATGGGAGGAATCCATATAGGAAAATATGGGCAGTAGTATGGGAGGTCCTAGTGCATTTTAATAGGATATCACTTCTAACCTGTTGAGGATGGGCTTACTGTTGAGTAATAGACTGGACCTAATTGGCAGATATTTGATAGAGACATAATAATGTTAGCTGTTTAGAATCTTATTATGGATCATTTCAGATATCAGCAATTATGGACTAGGTATATTCTAAGCTTATGCAAAGCTTAGAATCTGTGGCCTAGCAATTTCACTTAATTATAAATAACTATGATGACACGGGCTCAAGGGCTTTGTTGGTTAGGTCAAGCTTAAATTCAAGTTTTGATTTAATGACTCGGGCATGTAGGATTTGTTGGTCTATGTCAAAAATTAGTTTTTAATGTCAGTCAAGTTTTCAATCAAATTAATTACTAATTAGTGATATGAATCACCTTGGAATGTGCTGCTGATTGCACGTGAAAGTGAATTGGTTCAACTATTTTGAAGACATGATGAAATGCAATTTCAAGAATAATGACCGTGTTTAAGCTGACCCTAAGGCTGAGCATAATGCTCTGAGTCAAAGTATTTGTAGATGTCATTACAAACTTTTTATGTGGCCAAGGGTCACTGAAAGTAAGGCGTCATGGGTAAGATGTGGTTAACATCAAACCCTATAGATAACCCTTGCATTTACACTAATTAAGACATCATTTAACTTCTGGATTAGTCATAATTTATCTTATAAACTTTTTGCATTTTTAATTTATTGTATATTAAAGTCGATTTTCACTTGGGATCAGTAGGATCAGGGCAGCGTGCCATCATCCAAGTGAAATGACTGGGTATACAATTTTTGTATTACCAAAAGCTATATCATAAATTTAAATTCACTATCCTGTCTATTGTCCTCACACAATAGACACTCGAAACCACATCCCACCCTCAAAGAAGAACCAGCCCTCTGAAGCAGACACCCAAAAAACTTACCTTTTCAGCAGAGTAGAAATAGGTAAATGGTGGTTTAATTCAGACGTATTTGGTTTATTCAATAACACTGTGCACCAAATTATTAATTTTAGTGACTCACACATTTTGCCCATGACTACTGAGGGAGAGTAGCGGCAAACAGTCACCACTGGTGATGGATTCCTACCACTGCCATCTCTAGGCACATCATACAAAATTTCTTGCGCCAACTCCTGGGTGGTGAGAAGGGAGACAGGGGAGCAATATTCAGCAGGTAGTCTGTTACCCACTTCTCATTTAGCATGTGGGTAAGTTGCCCTGAGAATTGGTAGGTACAGCTACTTCTTAGCTGCTTTCCTTGTCCATAATGGAAACTTCTCACAATTAAGACGCAATGGTGCTCTCTAGGTCTTACATTAATGGTCTAACATCCATATATGCATTAGTTCTCTAAAGTATTAAAAAAACTCTTAATGCATACTTTTTACATAGGTAAGCATAAACCCAGATCCCATAATCCTCGGTGGTGTAAGGAGTGTGCCTGTAGTCTAAATGGCTCCAAGGAGGTGATGCTATCTAAAACTAGGTAAACATACTTGATACTAGGGTCAATGCCATTAAAGCCTGACCATGGTGTCTATGATGGGTTTGACCCCAAATAGTACATAAAAAATTATTTGGAACGCTAAATATACTAATAAGAAAATGAATTGATAAACTCCCAGTATATAATTTGTGCCCATTAGAATTTAGGGTCTAGACTATTTAAAAAACAATGAGGTTAAGTGATCTAGACTACATTATCAGTAGAAGTAATCTAAAGTTCATTTGTAAAGTATATACAGCCTATGTTGTGAGATATCTCCTTGAGAAGGTCCACAGATAGTAAAAACCAAGGTTATTAGATGATACTTTTTATTGATTTATTTAAGATAAAATGTTTAAAATGGATATTTAACCGGCTAAAACTGAATAAATTAGAGATTGGTGGGGATTTGACGTGATTATTTTACATGTAACTAAGCTTAATCCAGCAAATTAGATCAGAATTATATCGATAGTTGTAGAATATCTTGATTATTCCCAAACTCAAATTTTGGTAGTAGGCAAATCATACCATTTTTACCAATAAAATGCTTAATATGAGATTCAAATTCTCATCTAGATAATAATCTCTGTGGACAACTATTTGATTATTGAAGTAACTTGTAATTTTCAAGGCATTGATGTAATACTGGCAAACCTCATCATGTGACCCCTTAGCACCAACTTGGGCATACTTGCCCTTATCAAACGTTAATCCAGGGTATACTTAAGATCAGTGAGGACAGCCAAATTGGCCCCTTTGGTTTTACTCTCCTCCTTTTCAAAATTCATAACTATAATTATTAATTAGACATGACATTACCCACCAGCTCTTAGGGCACCACCCCTTCCCCAGGGGCATCAGCAGGGAGAAGACACTGTGGGCCAGAGATAGTTTCATGACGTCAACTGTGAGGTGCCTTGTGACCAGAAGCTTTAGGAAAGCACTTATGGAAAGCGTCAATTAGGTTTTGAGCATGAACACAGTCATAAGATAGAAACCAACTGTTCCCTGGACCATCAAACCTTTTCTCATAATATTTAATACTCCAAATGCTGTTTTTCTTTAAAAAGAGGCCACAATATCCTATATTTTCCAATTTGATGCCCTCTCAATAGGATACGATTTTGGGTCTTATGAGGGTTCCCCTTAAATAAGTTTTCTTATATAATGAAACACAAAGAAGATGGAACTTAAGTTGTAATTCTAACTGGTAGGAGGCATGGTCCACCTTTTTGACTATGGGGTAGAGTCCTATACTTTTGGATCCCAGTCCTTGCATGGCTTCTTTATTTGAATATTACTGGCACCAAACATCTCAAGACCTCACTCTCACACACTAATGTCCAACCCTTCTCTTACATTTAACTTTTTCTTTGTAAGTCATCATGGTGGCATCTAAATTTTGTGCTTACATCTTTGTGTAATAACTTATGAACTTAGTAAAAGTTTACCTCAGATTCCACCTTGAACCCACAACTGGTTTCCATACTAAAGAAGGGATTAAATCCATAGTTGGAAAGGATGGGAGAGCCACCAATAATAGAATGCTGTGCGCTTTATAATTAAAATGCACCAGCAGAAATTAAAAAATAATCTGAAATACGCCACATTGTAGTACTGCAAAATTTAATATAAATATTGTTTATCTTTTCTGTCTGCCAATATATCTGTGTGTGAAAGAAATAGAACATCATTTGAAAAGTCTTAATAGCTTTGCAAAGCTCTTACAAGATAAGTATGTGAACTGAGGTCCACAAACGCTAATAATCTCCCCTGGTATGCCATGGGTAAAAAACATGAGAGACAAATAATCAGTCATTTGCTCTGCTATTACTGTGGTGAGACATGTGGTGAAGTGGGGTAAGCTTGTTAAAATAATTTTCACTACCATAATGACATCATAATTATTAGATAAAGTTGACTCCACAATAAGATTGAATGATAGGGAATACCAAGGCCCTATGAATTCTAGACTGGTCCAACAACCCAGAAAGAGGATGACAGTTTAGTTCAGCCTGTTATAAAAACAGCACTTTTGGTTAAAATAATAATCTGTGAAAAAACCTTTGCAACTTTCTATGCTGTGGATAAGCTCAAGTTTTTTTCCTTTCAATGTGTCTCACGGTAAACCTATCATAATATTCCTTAGTTTTTTCAGGTGAAAAGGTCTTGCAGAAACCCAAAACATTCCTGAAACCATAACATATTGTCTTTTACAAGTTATATCTCATCAGATCCTCCTGGGTTAAAGTGCATTTTCAAGAACCTAGGGATATGCTCTGAAGACAAAGATGTGGCAGAAAACATGTTTGAACTTTTCATTTTCCTCGAGTTTGTCCAAGGAAGCAAGAACAAGGGCACCAGTGATATTGGTGGGCTGGTTTAATGTGATCTTACCTGAATGAACACCAGTTGAGTATTATGGATCTCCACTATCATGAGGTCAGGGGCAAAGTTGAGTTACAACTTAGGGCATCTGCTAAACCATTTTTCTTGCTTTTTAGAACTCATAAAAGATTACAAGCATTTCAAGAGCTTTATGCTACTTTTTATGCCACAAGGTTAGTCCATGAAAGCCGTGTTAGTACAGCAGCGCCCAATTATTCATATAATTCCAGAAGGTCTGCGAGGAATATGTAGATGATGGTACCATTAAAGTCAGTGCTTCAACTACCATAATGTAAAAATCTCATAGGACCATTAAAGTTCAGGCGCACAGGTTACTAGACACAGAAATAAAAGTTACCGTTTGATGCTAGTAACTTTAGTAAAAACTCACAAAAAATAAACTGTACTATTGGATATATGAGTTTTTTACTAAAGTAAAGCACACTTTAGTATTAACTAACAACGACGACTTTGAAGCTCACTTTGTTTGTCTTTGGTTGCAGAATTAATCAGCTATATAGGAACAAGATTCCTTTCAAATGGTAACCCTCCCTTATATGGCTTCTAATTATAAAGTTTTTATTGATTCAAATTACAGCTAATTATAAGCGCTTAAGAATGGTAAAGAAAAGAAAAAATAAAATAAATAAACCAGAAACCAAATGTTTAAGTCTCAGAGACTTTTATACTAGTAAATAAAACAATATAAACTGAGAAACTGGCAGATGACCTTGGCAGATAATAAATAAACCAATTGCTAATTATTTTATGCCAGCATGGAGGCAAGATACTATTTTATATAATAACATATGTGATACAAAATCCAGGCCAATGGTATGAGTTACTAGATACAAAAAAATCAAGAGATGAAGTGGTTGGAATTGCAATTTAACTTTTTTGTAATTAAAAGTAATCAAGGTATGATGAAGTTGCCAATAGAATTAATAAAACAATGGAAATTACATAAATAATGTGGGCTACATGGCAAGTCAATCCATTGTAAAGTAATCCTTTACATTAGCAATGGTGTAGCATAAACTAATAAAACTCTTTCTCTACATATTAGTAACTGCCAAATTAAGTATATAAATATATAAACTGTTACCTGTCAAACCAAATTGATAAATTTCACCCATTGGCCATATATCAGGGGGAAAATAAGTGGGGTAGATAAGTTATTTAAAAATTATAGCTGTAGGGAAAAATCTTCACTTGTACCTTTTAAAAAACATTTCATGCACCAAATAATAAATAACCTTTAGTAGGATCTCACAGAGTGTAATCATCAGTGGATGTTTTTTAATGATCTCAAAGGTGCTTTTCCACATGTGTCCAGTTTGCTAGTCCTGCCAAAGCCATAGTTGTCATAGTATAAAACCAAATCTATATGGCAGAGGTAGGTGATGTTAAAACAACAACGTGCTAGTAGAAGATTGGCCTTGAATGTGGTTGCCTCAGAATCTACAACAGTAGGCACAACTACCCAGCTGCATCACTTCAGAATTGGGTGCTGGAGAGTTAGAGAGGGGACTTTGTTATAGTAGGGTTAGGGCTTCCATTAGTTGGGGCTGAACTAGAACTATAGGGTACCTCCATTCTTGAGGCCATCAAATTTGATCCTTGGGTGTTATAAACTTTTGGAAACACAAAGCTCCCAGAGTCCTATATATAAATTTTGGCAAATTAAATAACAAATCAGACCTTTTGGAAATTTAGGTTTTAGTAGGAACAATTATAACAAAAAATTAACACCCTAAAGGTAGGATTCTGAGTTTTTTAATGTTGGATGTGTGAAGGGAGTTACTAAGCTGAACCGCAATAGTGGGAAACAAATAATAGATTAAAAATCATTAATAAATAGTTTTTATCCACAATTTCTACCTCAACAGCATCAGATGATAGATCTGTACCATTCTTGGGCCAAATTGCCGTATTCTGAACATCAAATTTGCCTTCTTGAGTTTGTAATGGAGTGTCAGGTTTGATCCCCATTTTTTGGCCTTTTTTGATTTGACTTTTTGCTTAATTTTAATACTAGGTAATTTGTACCCAGTCAGATCGACTTCTGGTTGAGTCCCTTATTGGGGACAGGCAATGGGTAACCATGGTGGCGAGCTTCTTGTGACTTCTTAATTCTACACAAAATTGTTTTAATTGAATAAAAAATTCAGATTTTACATTTGGTGGGTTAAGGATAAAAGGTGGATGAGGAAAAGCTTTAGGGAAAAACAGAGAGGGGCGGCGGCCACCCATCTTTTATCCAGGGTGTGCCCTGGGTATGAGATTTAAATGAGGGGCAAAGCCTTAGAGGTTTATTCCATATTTGGTCCTAAATTTATGTGCATTCCTATCCAGACTGATATCTGGAGGTAAGGGCCTTACATTACCCTATACTAAAAGTATAGGGTCTACTCCTCCTTCTGCGGCCTTAGCTAAGGCATAGTTCTTTTGTGGGATAAAAGCTTAATAGCTGCAATGGCATCTTTCTGGGGAAAAGCAGGCGAGGGTGCCTTGAGGTTGGCCTTGTGAAACTCAGCAATTAATACTTGACAGTTTTTGCAATCCTTGATGGAACTCAACTATCTTTATAAGATGGAAACCTTTTCATGATAATAATTACTGAAAACTGTAGTTTGACTCTACGAGAATATTATATTTTCTCCGCTTCAACTCTGGTTACCATCTACTATGATGGATCTACATGCACTGGCTTCTGTCCTTTCAATAAGGAAATTCAAGGTGCCGTAGGAAGATTTACAGATTTTCTAGTGAGAGGCAGTTACAAGGAAGGATCCATTGTTCAGCACCTGGGAGATAAAGAATAGACCTGCCCTCCTACAGGCCAACTTACGGCATGGCACTTTAAGGTGCAGATCTTTTGTTTCAACCATGAACAAATTATCTATTTGAAAGTATGGGGCCACATGGGGTTTTTTTCATCAAATTGTTTGGCGCATGTAGTTCATTTAGTCAACTGAAGTTGACCTGAGGGTTCACCTTTTGGATGATTTTAAATTAGTTTTCTAAAGCTAGGATATTACTGCAGGTTTTTTGCCCAAGGGTAAAGGCATGAATTGTACCCCAGTTAGCATACATTGGTGATACCCCTGTGGAGGTGTGTAAGAAATTATTGTATGAAAACTTAGCTAAAGCTAGATCTGTTGTCCATGTGTCTTGGAAGCTAGTAGCATAGCATCGAAGATACAGCTTAAAGGACTGATTAATTTTTTCAGTTTGGCCATCTGATTGAGGGTGGTACGCTGATGATATATAGGGCTTGATCTTCAGCATGTTACACAAAGCCTCCTAAAATCTTGATGTGAACTGAGGACCTCTATCACTGATTAACTTTTGGAATAAACTAAACAAAGAAAACACATAAGACACAAACAAAAGCGTCATCCCTCCTGAAGAAATAGGTATCAAGCAGTGGATGAAGATTGCATATTTTGTAAAGCGGTCCACCACCATCATGACACCATCATAACACTGGGATATTAAAAAACTTACATTAAAGTCCACCAAAATAGGGTTCCATAGCCTTTCCGCTTGTTGGAGGGGAGGGAGGATCCTATTCCGCCCTTTGTTCATGGTCCCAAAATTTGGAATGGTCACACGTTAAAAAGCCTTCAATACACACAGGGACATCCTTTGTAAGACCATTCCAATCATACCCACGCTTTATTATGTTAATAAATTTCTTCACTACAGGGTGCCCCATGGTAGGGATCATGATGTTCCCTTATGACTCAGGAACGCAGAGCAGAAGAAACTTATACTATATATTGGAAATAAATTACCTTATTCTTTTAAAAATACCATCCAGATGGGGCCTTGACATTAACAATATTATACATAAGGTCAAGGCCTTTGGAGTAAGCTGCCTGCAAAGCCAACACATTATCTTTGAGAAAACCATCTTCTTTGGAGGAAATTTGGGCGTGAGTGGCTTTTTTTATCTCAATCAAAAGATCATTAGTGGGACCGTGTTTTTGGGTTTGGCAACTTGTGGTTTGAGTTTGGGTTTGGGGTTGTTAAACTGAGTGGAGAGAGCTACCGTGGCTATGGCTTGGGGAAAAGGTGTCATTATTTGCTCAGTTGGAACTACTTTAACCAACTATGAGCCTCCAATAGAAACATGCCCCATTGAAGGGTTGTGACTAAGGATGTATGGCTAAATATGTGTGGAACCCTTGACAAATTCATACTTAAAATTAAAGCTTAAGAGGTCTAAAGAGGTCTTTTTTTGTGGGCCAGCTTTTGTTGCTTTAGAAAGTAAATAATTAACTTTTGGCCAGTGTTCACCACTACTGTAGGCTGGGCTTTTGTAAAAAATACCACCAATGCATCATGGTTCAAGAAACGCAGCCAACTCTTTATCATACATGGTCTAATCGCACTCAGTCACATTAAACATATTTGAGAAGTAAGCCACAGGGTGTTCAAACATGTTTTTGTAACAAGACGGCGCCCAATGCAGTGCCTGAGGCTTCACACGCGACAATAAAAGGCTTTTCACTCATCAGCATGACGCAAAACGTAAGTAGAGGTGAAGATGTATTTTATTGTATAAAAGAACTTTGTCACTCTAGGGTCCAAACAAACGAAATATACTTACCAGTGAAGGGGTGTAGGGGGATGCAATCTCAGAGATAGCTGAGGAAAACATTTTTATAAAGGCGAAAGATCCTAAAAAGCTAATTAGATGCTTTTGTGTCACAAGGGTAGGCTAAGAGAAATTATCACTTAGTTTTGAACAAGCAATTGTGTTACCATCCTGAAATCTAGATATTTTAGGACCGCAACTTTGTCCTTGTAAAACTCACATTTAGACGTCTTTGCCACTAATACAGCCTGATGTAGGACTGCTACACGGTCACCAAGACCTTGCCATGCTGTTCAGCGTTGAAAGAGTGAATATAAATACCATAAAAAATATAAGTTTTTAAAAGAAAACTTGAGTTTTCCAAAACAGCATCAATGCGTCGCTGGAATACTGCTGTTGTTTTTATGGTAAAGGGCATATCTTGAATTTTTAAATTTCATACCATGTTGAATAATATTCAG
The DNA here is from genome assembly GCA_022478985.1 of Massospora cicadina. Classification (NCBI taxonomy): domain Eukaryota; kingdom Fungi; phylum Entomophthoromycota; class Entomophthoromycetes; order Entomophthorales; family Entomophthoraceae; genus Massospora; species Massospora cicadina. The sequence continues at coordinate 65,871 of JAKSZP010009596.1, read as the reverse complement.
CTATTCCTGGTCAGAATTTACCCACATCTGATAAAAGGCATAATCAAGTCAAGTTTAAAGAAACTTTAGACTTGAAATTGGCTTATATAAAGCTACTAAGGCTAAGGGGAATATATATCAGAAACTGTGACATTATTCAGGTGGAATAATCCACACAAAGCCTTAGAGCGCCTTTAGGTTTCTAAGCAAAACTATAGGAGAGGACATGAGGTAGGTTTTTTATCATCCATTCTTTAGCTACCATGTCAAAAACCAAACTTTGAGTTCTTGTTTCTCCTGTGCCGTGTATAGGTACAATGGATAGAAAATTTTGGTGAAATATACTGTCAACTTGAATTTCATATCAGACTTTAATTGTTTAGGAAGGCGATTGGCATATTCAGGAGAAAACACAGCTTTATAAGGTTCCAGAAATTGAGTCATAGTGTGAAGTTCAGTTACAAAATTTGAGGCGGAGTACCTTAATGCTGCCACCGCATTACCTGCAACTAAAGTGGGTAGCAAGGAAATTTCCCCCAGGAATATGGGGGTAAACGACTGCATATTAAATATTCTAAGTCAATGCTCACAGATAGGCGGCGCCACCAACCAACCCCCGGGATCACTGGACACAGAAATTATGGGATAGCAGAGAAGTGAGCTACAAACTCGTGTTCATTTTCCCTGAACTTGAGAGGCTTACAAAGTGGCAGTGTGACTATAAGGATGCGGGAAGCACCCAAGACAAAAAACTCAGTAGTAGCTGGTAGATCCAAATCCTGTACTACCTTCAGGTCAATGAAATTTCTAGTTGCATCAGTGTCCACCAAGGCTTTTAATGTGACTTTCCGCTGCCCCACAATAATCTTCATAATGAGTATGAAGTGATCCCAGTCTATATTATTCAATTTATTAAAGAACACACATTAGTGTCTGGTTTTTAACCCAAATGTGTAGTTAGCTTTTCTCAGATTGAGGACAAAACTGAGTGAGCATAGCTGCTTCGCTCGCATATGGTAAAGAATTTTCTTCTAGTTGAGAAGGATCAGAAGAAGGCTGCACGTCTGACAGATCCCCATATTGTAACAATTGAGTTCATCTTAATTGTTGCATTTTGACTCAGATTCGAAATTTTCTGATCTGAGTCAAATTGTTTTAAAATTCTTTTGGCTTGTTCATTTTGGGCGCTGGGTTGTGCCTTGCCCAAGTTGTAAATTAGGCTCATACAAGCCTAATCAATGATTTGGGTGAGGCCCCCAAAGAAAAGCCTTTTATAAGGTGCACCTGCCAATTTCAAAGCTCAAATTGGTATTTTAACCTAGGTTTTCTTCCTTGGGAGCATTGTTGGTTGCTCCACAGATGATCTCTACTTGGCAGGCCCTTTCTATATTCAGAATAAGATTATAGGTTGCTTTGGGGTTAGTATACCTCGCTTCCCCAATTGTCTTTTTTGGGTATCTAGTTTTGAGGAGCTTTTGCGTGGTTTGTCAGACCAACCACAATTGATGACTTTGCATAACCAACTAGTAGTAGGCAATGTTTGGCGCTGTCAGTGCCTCAAACCTCTCTTATTCATTATGCTGCTTTGGTTGCTTATTGGTGTGCCAAACTATCATTTTATTATATGGTGGTCAGAAACTGGGATTTTCCGATCATGACACATAAACTGAATTATTCTGGAGCTCAGCTTCAGTCTGGTCAACCAGGACTACGATAGGGAGATATTTTTGGTGCGTTAGGATCTATCTTGGTCTCCGCCTCGCCCTTTGCTAACAATATGATATCATTTTTACTCACATGGCTAATCTTTATATTCATCTTTCCCATCTTTTGCATTGTGTACTTTCGCTTTTGTCTCCTTCTTCTCTTTTATCTATTGGTATAAAAATTATAAGAATTCATCATTGTTAAAAGAAAATACATTTGGAGTAAACTTAATTTATGCAACTGGTTTAAGCCTCAAAATTAAGAGACAAGTGAAAGAAGCCCCTGTAAGTGGTGCAGCCTGGGTGGGCTTTGTTCAGTGAACATTGAAATGAGTGAAAAGCTAGGAAAAGAACTTAATATGCAGCTTTTATCAAAGTTTCCCATATCCCACGTAATATGGAAGTTTAAATTAAGATAAACAGCTTTTAAATAGTCAACTTTCTGATCCCAAACCATCAAGGCTTGAAAACACAAAATAACCATGAGTTGTTTGGTTGAGTTATTTAGTTAAGAAAAGAGAGAGTGCTAGTAGAATACTGGCCTCTGAATGTGGTGCCTCAGAATCCACAACAGTAAGCACAGGACTACCCAGCTGTTCAACTTCAAATTAAGGTGTTGGAGATTTAAAAGGGGTCTTTGTCAGAGTGAGATTGGAGTTTTCAATAGTTGGGGCTGAACTAGCACTAAATGCTTCCTTCTTGAGGCTATTGAACTTGACCCTTGAGCATTGTCAACTTTTGAAAACACAACACTTGCAGGCCTTTTGTATAAATTTAGGTAAATTAAATAACATATAAGATTTTAAATAATTTAGGTTTTAGTAGGATCAATTTATAACAAATAAATCAACACCTAAAGGTAGGATTCTGGTTTTTAACCTTTGAGGTGTGAAGGGAGTTACTAAGCTGGACTGCAATAGTGGGGAACACAAATTAGATTGAAATCATTAATTAATAGCTTTGAGCCCAAAACTACTTCAACAGCGTCAGATGATGGATCTGTACCATTCTTGGGCCAAATTCCCAAATTTTGAACATTCAAATTTCCTTCTTGAGCATGTAATGGAGTGTCAGGTTTGATCCCCATTTTTTGCCTTTTTTATTGCCTTTTTTCTTGGTTTTTATTACTAGGTAAGTTGTCCCCAGTCAGATTGACTTCTGGTGAGACACATATTGGGAACAGGCAATGGGAACCGTGGTGGCGAGCTTCTTGTGACTTCTTAATTCTACACAAAATTGTTTTATTTGAATAAAGTTTTTAAGATTTTGACACTTAAATGGGTTTAGGATAAGAGGTGGATGGGGAAAAAGTATGAGGCAGATAGTGAGTGGCGTCATTTACCCATCTCTCATACAGTGTGTTCCCTAATTCTGAGACTGGGCAAGGGGAAAAGCCTTGGGGGTTGGAAATTTTTGGTCCTAAAGGGATGTGCACCCCTGTCTAGCTTGATAGCTATAGCCAAGGGCCATACTGGTAGATCTATAAGTGGCATTAATATGCTTCCTGAACCATTTTACTTATTATGCATTGAGTTGGAATATGCTTTGCTTTGTATCTGGATTTAGTTTACATAAAATTACAAGTTATAGTTTAGATCTCTTATTTTCTTCACTGATGAATGAGTATAAAATGGGTTTATAGGCTTTCCATATTATTTTTGGAACGGTGAGTGCCATGTTGATAAGAGAAATGTGTTGTTGTACAAAATAGTATGGAGGTCAAGAAGAGGTTCCATAAGGATGCCTTTCCAGTAATCGAGATATGGAGTACACTGACAAGTATAATGTTTGGTTTTTATGGCACCGTTGATTTCAGGAAGTTATGGCATAGATGCTATCAGTTAAATTTTAGTCCTAATTCAATTAGACTGGTTCTTATTATGAGATAATTTGGAGTTTTAAGCGTCTATTATATGGAGACAATAGAACAGACGGTGGCAATAGTTAAGATATAAGTACTTGATAATAAAACTTGAAGCCTTATTCTTCTGTTGTTACTTAGACAATGGCACACTGCCCTAATCATTATGATACCAAGTAAATACATGACTTAATACAACGTAAAGTATTAAATACAAAAATCTTAGAGAAAACTATAAGCATTTTATAATAAAGATTGTAGTTTATTAGTATCAACTTGGAGCTAATCTATATGTTTTGTGTTCACCACATAATACCCATGATGCTCCATTTTAAATGACATCTAATTATACCAACACGTAATAAGTAGATTGATGTTCTATAATCCTTTTGACTAGGACTTTTCAAATGCCTTAGGGACAGTCATAAACTCATAAATTTTCTCAAGACAGAGTTTCTGATGCGTCTGCAATTATCTGAACCAGTGCTCTTCTCAAGCAATCAGCAGCACATAACAAGGCGATTCATACAACTAATTATGTAATAATTTAATCAAAAACATGATTAACATTAAACAAATTTTTGCATAAACCAATAAAGCCCCCATGCCCATGTCATCATAGTCAAATATTATAAAAAAGAAATAATAGGCCACGAATCCCAGATTCTGGTATACTTATGATATCTTTGTTTTGGAATCAATGATAATTTTAATATGATATATAATAAAACACCATCAGACAAAAAGCTTTTTTTCTTGTAACAATCACTTTAGTTACTATGATTCAATTCAAACAGCAAATCCGGATAATCACACACAGGAAAGATGGGCGACTTTGATAACAAAAATAAAACAACATGGGTGAGCGTCGCAGCAAGCTGTGCGCTTAATGGTGCAACTAAGGGCAAGAAACGCCCTGGAGGGGGACCAGGAACCCAATCTGCAAAGAAATTGCAAACTCAGACACCATCTGGGTTTATGGTATTTACTGTAAAGCACGCGCAATACATGTACATTCAATTCAACCAACCTTTGTCAAAGGTGGAACACGGGATCAGACTCTTCCTTGGGATGAGTCACCAACCCTGTGGGAGAAAACATGTTAGGCACAGCCCTCACTATTCCCTCACGCGGTGTACATAGCCACCAACAACATGGGACGCGGCTGGATTGATATTGGTTTTGAAACAGCCGATGAAGCTGATGCCACAGCAAAAATCTGCGTGGAAATTGCCCTCCTTGAGGGCAAAAAAATTGTGTGCACCGCGCGCACCAGATGGAACAAAGCAAAAAATTTGTTCATCTCCTTTGACTCGCTCCCCACCAACCTTCCTCGTAAGGTAATTGAGGAGGAGCTCCGCAAAGGTCTTGTGGCCTACGGAGAAATCCAACAACTTGAATTACAGTGATTTTGCTTAATGCCCAACCTGTGCATGGGCAAAGCTATCGCTGTAATCAACCCCTTCCTAGAAGTGGAAGAGGATTTATCCAGAATTCCCCGCACAGCAGAATTTCACTTTGCAGATGGGGGCCAGTCAGCTGCATTCCAAGTTACACTGGAACGCGCACCACCCATTTGCAACCACTGTGGCTCACTGGGACACAAGGAACATGCATGCCCTGTGAAAGAGGGCTTAATGGAAAATGATTTTTGTGAAGAAGCTATGGACGAAGATAATGAAATCTTCGGCAAAATGACTGATGGACACCACCCATTCCGCTGGGGTGAAGATGGACTATACTCCATCGTGGACCCAGTTACAAGTAAACAGCGTAAAGCAGCACAAAAAGCCCGCAAGGGAGCAGCGGCTGAAGCGGCGGCACACGCGGAATCCGCCATTAACCATGGACAAATTCAGGAGGATATTTCAGATATTCACTGAACCAACCAATCAGAACAATATGCCCAGGTCGAAAATTTTCACAGTAACCAGACTGAGCCACAAAGCGTCATCAGTCATGCACATACTGAGGAACAATGCAACCACAATTTGGGTGAAAATGCGGTGCACAATGCAACAAAGTTGAACCTCAAAAATATAAAATCCAATCAACAACCCGCATCAAATCAACATGAGACCTGTGCAGGAAAAGTTGATGAAAATGCAAAAAACTGCAATTCCCTTGACTCATTGGGTCAGATCAAGGGAACCAACAATGGCAGTGAAAGAGTTGGAGTACAGACGCGAAGCATGGCCAAAATGAGCCGCGGTGGGATAGGACCAGAGGGTCCTCCCAACCGCTCCTGAGGCGCCACGGGCACCTCAGTGTCAATAGTGACATTAAATATTGCGGGAGCCAGGGCTCATACATCCCAAGCCAAAAAGCTGGCATTCCTGCGAAAACCTCTTGTAGACATCTTGGCCATCCAAGAAACCCACTGCCTACAAGGGGAAGAAGAATCCTGGTCAACCAGGGTCGCACCATCACAATCAGTATGGACATCTCACTGTGGGGTGATAGTCCAAAACAACAAAAAATTTAAAATTATAAATTCATCATCACACTTGCACGGTCGAGTCCTGGTAGCAACAATCACATGCCAAGATGAACTAATTTCGTTAGCATGTATCTATGCACTGTGCACTGCAACTGAGAGAAAAAAAATTTTTGAAAAAATTTCTACCCTCACCCTCCCACCAGATATCATCATGTTAGGCGATTTCAACTGCTGGGATAACCCCAATACAGATCAATGGCCTAATCCCAGGGGATACCCACCTGGACACATTGAATATCGCACAATGAAGGCATCTCTTTCGCTTACAGGGTGCTCTTCCTCCCAATTCACCAATTCTTCCCCATATGACAAGACTCAACATACGTGAGGGACTGCTCATATCAATGAGTCGTATTGACACATCCTCATCCCACAATCCCACCACTCAAGAATCTCCAAATTTACAACAAAAAAGATCAATTTTTCTAATCACCAATTAGTTACGGTGCAGTTAGCGCCAACCCCAATCCCACACAAAGGTGTCGCCTTAGAGAAAGCTTCACCCAGAAAATATAAGATTGCCTGAGATATCTGACTGGGTTGAAAACAAGGCTACAAACCCAGAATTCACAGCCCCATTCACTTCAGATCCCATCGGAACATGGGAAAATTTCAAAAAAGATTTAATCAACAAAACCTGACATATTGCATCTCGCAAGTACACCGCGGACACAGTCACAATCAAGCGTACCTTGGCAGAACTAGACCACCTAGAAATAAATACTCCAAGATCTGGCTATAGCCCTAATTGGGAATGCAAATGGGCAGAAATTTCAGCCCAACTTAACAATCTCATCTTTGAACACCAACACAGAATCAAAGTATTGAACAAAGGTAAGTTCATAAAGGAAGGCGAAACCTGTTCAACATACTTTTTCCACCAATTCCACTCCCATGGAAACCAGCCCACGTGCACACAGGTCCACAAGACCAACGGCACTGTGGCAACTGACCCTGAGGAGGTCAAGGCAGAAGTACACTGCTATTACACAAATTATATTGCGATATGCCAACAGATCCACAAAAAAATAAAGAATTTATTCAAACTGCCAAGATACAAAGTACACCACCAAATTACAATATACTATCCCTTATCAAACGGGAGGAGCTTTGGGAAACAATTCGCGGTGCACCACGTAGGAAATGCCCAGGGCCTGATGGGATACCCTACGAATTTTACAAAAAATATTTTCAACAAATCGCCCCCCTCCTATTGGCGTCAATGAACCAGAGTTTGTAGGAAACACGCCTATTACCAGAAGGCCATGAATCCTACGTTATAACCTTGTATAAAAAGGGTGATAAGTTGGACCTGGCCAACTGGCGCCCAATTGCACTCTCCAACACTGACACAAAAATTCTAACAAAAATTCTAGCAGCTAGATTAGGCGCAATTGCATCTGACGTCCTATCACCCAACCAGTTTGGGTTTATACCAGGGCGTTCAATATGGAACAACATTCGCCCTGTTGCAAATATTTGCCAATCCAAAGCAACTGGTGCCCTGGTCTTCTTGGATCAGGAAAAGGCGTATGACCGTTTTAGCTGGCCATACCTAAAAGAATGTCTACATGCCTTCAAACTCCCACCAAGATTCATAAAATGGGCGATGCTCCTAACAGAATCTGCAACCATGGCTGTATGCGGCTCTGGATTCCTAACAAACAAGATTAAACCACACATAGGGCTCAAACAAGGGGATCCCCTCAGCCCACTGCTATAGAATTTCAGCTTTGAACCGCTCCTCCGAGTAACTGACTCACGTCTCATGGGGATAACCGCACAAGGACAATCAACAGTCAAGATACTGGCCTTTGTAGATGACTGCGTAGCAGGTATAGCAAATAATGAAGATGCCCGACAGCTGGAACACACTCTAGAGGAATACTTCAAGGTGAGCAATGCATCGCTCAACAAAAGGAAGACAGAAATCATCCTCTTAGGCATATACACAAACAATTGGGCCACAACATCAGAACCTCACACCAACACTCGAAGAAAAAACCCAATTATATTACCCTTTGCAACACCTCCCACCACCACTCCTTTCCTACACCTTGGAATCTGGCTAGAATCAGGGGGATATGCTAATGAGACAATGGAAAGTAACCTGTTACAACGGGTATCCAAACGCGTCGCCTCCCTCAAGGGAAGAACCCCAGGATTAAAAGGACGAGTTACAGTTGCTAACTCGCTCATCCTCCCAATACTGTGGTACCAGGCCCATGCGATAGCCTTCTCACCTACCTTTATAACCTCAATTCGCGCGCTTATCCAGGGCAGGCTGTGGCCTGGCTCTCACCCTCCTATACGGATAGAAACACTATTTGGCCCACGCTCAAGCGGAGGCATGGGACTAATAGATTTTGAGAGCCATGCCAATCACATCCTAGGTACCTGGATAAAGGAAATCCTTGCTCCAGACCTCCCGCAACAACATTGGTCCAGAGAAGCAAGGACTAACTTTGCACAGGCGCTCAAATTAACCAACCCACATAGTCCACCCAGACTACTTTCATACCTTTCCAAGCACCCTACTGCAACGGGTCCACATGGAACCTCCCCTCATTTCAAACATATTCTCCAAACTATCCGCCGTATGGGATGGACCATAGAGAACATGGGTACTATACAGGGAAGGGGACAACCCAGCCCCCAATTCAAATTAAGAAACCCAGTAGAACCACCTCCAGAGGGATATGCTCGCAACAACCCCAAGCATAGCTAGGATAGAATACCTAGATATGCTGGACATTCCCTATGATTTAACCACACAGAAAGCAATGTGGAAAATGACACACCACCCACTCCTACAGCCAAGGATAAGAGCAAACGCCTGGCGCTGTTTAAGTAGGACCTATAGGACGGCGGACCTCTCCAACTCCCTCCACAAAACATGTGCAGTATGTGGAGGGGAGGGATCCCTACATCACCGCCTAAAAACATGCCCCAAACCAAAGCTATATGGCAGGAAGTCGCACGCCTGCTTAAGATTTAAAACGAACAGGAATTCTCAATATTAAAAAGTATCTTCACGCTCCAGATCAAGTCACCAATCCCATCTACACTCCGCTCCCTAATAATACCCATTGCAATGTGGACAATACACACAATTGCATTAGATGCGTTCAAAGCATGGTCCCAACCATTCATGGGAGTATTAACAGATTCCATGCCCACTTATTAGAGCACTTCCAAGCCTGGCTTTATGGATATATGAGACCAAGACAAAAAGCGCTCATAGAATCATGGTTCCCACTCTGGTTCCTCCACACAGACCCTTTCCTTCACACCTGCTCCATAGCAGGGGAAACCCCCTCGGAGTTGTGCACCAACCCCCATACCTGGCAGTCCCGCTGGCAACAGGAATAACTTGAGTACCCTGGGGTGCCCAATTTTTATATTTCTTAGTTATTCTCTTAGTTTCACATATATTCGGTAATGTCTGTCCCCTGGTCAGCTTACCTCAGTTAAATAAAAATACCATCAGACAATATTATTATTTTCCCTATCAGAATACTGACTATTTAGGTTTAGTCAACCACCCAACAATTCCCCTCCCCGACTGTATAAAAGTGGAGGGTATTCTTTTTCTTTTGGTCACAACATTTAAACTTTTCTTGACCTTCAGTATAGGATGTGACGTTAACAGTCTTTTGGCCCTGGATAAATCTTTCTTCTTAAGCTTCACAATTCCATTCTGCATGCTACAATTAGCTCAGGCGTTTTGCCTTTGTTTCTTAGGCTGGTTCAACCAGCTATACTAATGTTTTCAAAAAGTTTAACTTCTGTGCCTGCTGAAACTCCAGAAATCCTCAGCAAACCCAAACTGGCCAACTTGGCTTTGATCTCACTCTCCTCTTCCTACCAAATAAGAGTTTTTTAAGCCCCAGTGGTATTAAAGCTTTAGATTTAATTAATTAAATTTACTTTTCTTAATTGTTTTCTTTCTTTTTTATAAGTTTTAGTATCATTTTTTATGCTATATATTGTTTTTCATTTTTTAATAAGAATCATTAGAGCTTAATAAGTGGGTATGTGAATAATCTAACGAGTTAAGAGTATGCTTCAGGGTATTTTTTATGCTAGGACATTCGTTGATGACGTGTCAATTGGCATACCTATATTAACCCCCTTCAAGCTTGGAGTATCTGCTGTATTGCTTGACTCTCAGCAAGAGTATACCAAAGTATCTTTTTCACATCTGGTTTAGCAACTACTTCAGAGGCTTCAGGTATGACACCCTTATTTTGAGAGCGATTTACCACATGTACATACATAAATTCTTCATTTGGTGCTAAAATAAAAATTGTTTTGCTAGTTATTAAGACCCCATGGCCCATGTTTTCATGTCAGTCAAGTGAGACTGGTGTTTTTGGCATGTTAGATCATTCTGAATCTATTGTGCTTTTTCTTTTCCCTCAACCTGCGCGTTATCTGTAATGAATACACTAACACTATGCTGATGGCATTGGAAAGCATAGTGTCCTTTATGATTGCAGTTATAGCAAGTAATCTCATTATATGGGCTTGAGTCTTTTGTACTTAAGGTTTGCTCAGATTTCACAGATGGATCACTGTCAAAATTATTGGTTTTTAAAATTTTCTAACAGAGGCAGCAGGTCTTGATCTGTATTTAGAATTATGAGGTCCATAATTTTGCGAGCATCCACACGGATAATCAACCAGTTTGGACGTTGCAAGGTTTAAACAAAAGCAGGTAATATTTTATTTGACAAATTTCAATAAGGTTATAACGCATGTTATAATGCAATCTTAGCATCAAGATTTGATTTTAGCTTTTTTGCCTATATTAACTTGATCTTCACGTTAGAACTGATCCACAAATTTATCAATCATTTCATCTTTCTTAAAGCTGATAGTCATGAATTTATTTTCTAGACGTCATTTGTTTTGGACCTCCAAATTCATAAAACACGGCCATTTTGACTCCAGCATAAGTTGGGATTTAACCAAATGAGGCATAATTAACTCAATTCTCCGTTCATCTAAGCTGTTGATCATTGTGGCAGCTTTGTTACAATCACTGGCCCCATATATGGCCATTTCAAAGCGTTTAATGAAAGTGGCTATATTTCCATTCTTATTGAAAGCAGGCAGGATTTAAGGTTTGTAATTATAATTTTCCTTCTCATGAGTATTGCAATTACTTCCCTGCTAACTTGAACCAGGAGTATTAGGGCGCTGAGGCTTTGCGCCATGGTTAGAGGACTTGATTGGCTAAAGCAACTATTATATGTGAAAATTGCTGACGTGGTTCATAATTAAACTCATAAAGTTCAGAGACATCACTGTCAGTAAAATTGCTTTGGGCGTGCTGGATTTAATTATTATCTAATCCTTCAACCTTGCTACATTCTCATTCAGAATTCTCATTTTCAATTGATGAGCAGAATCACTTGATCTTTTTCTATGATATTTTCTTTTGACCATTCACTTCTTTATGTAGAGAATTATTTGCACCATTACTAGAAGTAAGTTCTTCAACTTTCTTTTACCGCTCGAAGTCAATTTTGAGCGATTTTAAATTTAAAGTTTTATTTATCCACAGCCGTCTGCCCAAACCTATTCTTTAATGTCCTTGGCTCCGCCGCCTGCCACCCCAGTGTTGGGCAGCAGTGCACCCCCACCTAGCATTTTCTGCCCCGCGGGCAAGCGCGTTCAGGCTCAAACAGCCCTCCCACTGCTTCCAACCGTTTTGTCCCCCCACGGGACTTAGCGCTCCATTTGGCGCGCGTCCACCCTTCTCACCCCCATCCTCTCGCCCTCCCTCTCTCTGCCATTTGCTATTGCCTTAGAGTGGACTATGGGCGTTTGTTCCCATATGCCGATAAGGCAATTATTGACCTAGCCAATGAGGCCTTTGCGCCAGCTGGCTTTATAGACTTCCGCCCATTTAAGGGCTACTTTGACGTTGGGTTCCAATCTGAGGAGGATGCTGAAGCGGCAGCACAAATCCTCTAATTTATAAAAAAAAACCCCATTCCTACAACCCTTACTCGCCTCCCTTCAGACACCACGCTGGTGGTATCCTTTGCAAATCTCCCATCCCACCTTCCACACCAGGTTTTGTATGACCAGTTGGTCGCGGGGCTCATGGCTTATGGCACTCAGCCCAACCTCATCTTTGCCATTCCATCTGGTGCGGAGCGCCTTGCTGCTCCTCAGGCAACAGCCACCATCATACTACACCACCCTACCATAGCCCAACAAATCCCACCCCGCGCTAGTGTGGCTGCAGCACCTGATCATTTCTTTTGGGCTTAGGTCGATAATGGTAGGCAGATTTGTTCCCTCTGCTTTGGCCTCGACCATGCAAAAATAGCGTGCCCTCAGGCCAAGTCCACTGCTGTGGCTTCTGAGCCCCCTTCTGGAGGTTGAGTATGGAGCGCTTTACTGCCCCCTCCCACCTTCCAATCTCGTTCAGTGGGCTCACATGGAAAATCAGCCCCCTTAAAACCTCCAGCCTCACTCTCCCACCTAAATCTACCCCAGCCAATCAGAGCAATGCTTGGACCACCATTGGCACCCAAGCAGCCGCTTATTCTCCCAATCCCACCCACCCAAATTTGAACGCCACTATTCCAGTGAACCAAAACCCATGGGATCTATTGGCTGAGACTGACGAATCAGGTAATGTCCTCATTAGTAAGCATACAGGTCAACCTCTCTGCCAAGGCGATTATGGTCAGAGGAATTTTTCCTTCCTGACTTTGATGAAACCCCTACCCCTCGCCATTTCGTTCCTCTGCCCAATACAGCCCCCTTCCAAAGTGATTACCAGCTCGCCTTAGCTGCGGTGGCCTCTCCTCACTGCCCAAAACTATGCACCGCGGTGGCCCAGACAATGGCTCAGCTCCAGCATGGCCTGCTCACCCTCTTCTTCCCCCCTACTTCCCTGAATCTCCCTGCAGTGACATCTCAAAACCTTTTGATGATGCTAAAATTGCTGTTATGAATGTCGCAACAATTGCTTCATTTAACCCTCAGCCAAAATCACCCGCCACAGTATCTCCCTTTTCACCCAACTTCCTGAAGCCCGCAAAGAAGCTGAAGTTCTCCTCGCAGCTTTTGTTGAAACACTTTCCTGTCATTATCTTGATGTGGAAGAGGAAAACTCCTACTACGCTGACCTCAACCCCCACCATGCAGATTCCCCAACTCCCTGGCTCTCTGCTCTGATCTGGTATTGTAACCAACATCCCATGATTGAGGTGGGTCTTTCTGAAAACCAACCCCCCGACCCCTCCTCACCCTCTGCCATGGTGGGTTAGCAGTTTCTGCTTCCCACCTGGTTAGTAGTTTTGTTTTGTCATTTTGAGTGTTGTGTTCAGGTATTGTCTGTCCCCTGGTCGGCATACCTCAAATAAATTGAATAGAAGTAAGTTCTTCAGTGAAATTATCATTTTGGTGACTCATCATATCTGCTGATCCTTGAAATTTTGTAAATCAAACCTTGAAAATTGATATAACCAGGGGTTAATCCCCTGCTCAGCGTGGTCACCATCTGCATTACCAGCAATGAGCGCAAATGTTGAAATTTAGGCCTAATTCAATTGGGATGGTTCTTCTTCTGAGATAATTTTAAGCTTCAAGCGTCTATTGTATGGAGACAATAGACCAGATGGTGACAATAGTTAAAATATAACTCATTGATAATAGCACTTATATCCATATTCTTCTGTTGTTTACTTGGACAATGAAGTGCTGCCCTGATCTTTCTGATCACAAATAGATTCTTGTTTCATACAACGTAAATTATTAAATACTGAAAAGTATATAGATTAAAATATGAGCTTATGATAACATTCATTTTAGTTTATTAATATCAACTTGGAGATAATTTATAACTCTCAATGCTCACCACATCTTACCCATGATGCCTCATTTTCTGTGGCATTTGGCCAGAGGAACACAGAATAAGTTAGTTTTAGGTTCTACAATCCTTGCAACTTAGGACATCTCAAACGCCTCAGGGTTGGTCTCAAACTTGTAAAGATATTCAAGGCAGCGTTTTTATTGCGTCTGCAATTAGCTGAACCAATGCTCTTGTCAAGCAATCAACAGCACTTACCAAAATGATTTGTATCACTAATTAGTAATTTAATTTGATCAAAAACTCAACGACATTGAAAACTAATTTTGACATAAACCAACAAAGCCCACATGTCTGAATTATCAAGTTGACTATTATTAAGTATGACCTAACAAACTTTGCCTTTAGCCCATGTCATCATAGTCATATTTTAAAGTAGAAATACTAGGCCACAAATCCCAGATTCTGATATATTTATTTACTTTTGGTTTGTAATTACTGATAATTTTGATATGATAAATAATAATTAGCATCAGCACATATTATTATTTCCCCTATCAAATTACCCAATGATTTGGGTTCAGTCAACCATTAACTGTATCCATCAGATACTCATCAAGTTTTTGATTTTAGCAATATACTGTGATGTAAAATCAGTTACATTGCCAGTTTAAATAAACTCATGGCAGCTATGCCAATATTATGTCTTACAAAATAAACTAAATTGTTGTTATGGAGACCAAGTCTTATTTTGTTTGACCTCCACCCAATTAGTGAAGATGATAAATGCCCATGACTATATACTTAATTTTCCCACCACAATTGGAAAAGAACAACGTCAATTTATAAGGTGTACCGAGAAAATTGGGTAAAGCCAATCTAAAGAAAGTGAGCTTATAGTAAGGAACTTCAGCTTGAAATTCTTTGCAACAATTGAGCATCTCATGGTTATCATGAGGCAATTAATCCAAAAATAATGGAATCATAATTAATTGAGCGTTTTCTTATATTGTCCTTGACTCATTACCTTATGGGCTTTGTTAATCAGGTCAGGCTTATTGCTAGGCTAGAGGAACAAATTGTTGTTTTCTCTCAAATAAATTTATAAAATTTTAATTATTGACAAAAGTATTCTTCATAAACTCTTTTTAAAGTGCGTTAAACCTCTTCAAGTAAATTACATAGTGTTGAGAAATCATTTATCATATAATTCATAAGTTAAATCAGCCGCTAAGGCCACAATGGGCATTTAATAAAGACCATTATCATTTTTAATGTTTATTGCTGGGCCAAAACTTAGCTTTAAAGTTATATTCTTGGAATTTCAAAGACTATCAGGACAGGAACCCTTTTTTCCTTCAGATCTTGTAACCAGTCTAGAGGCATGATCAATTAACATCATAAATGTACACTGTGAATGTAAACTAGAACTGTTTACATGTATAGAATACTGTTAAACGCTCTTTCAAAGTAATAGTACAGTTACATTCATGCACATCCAGCATCAATCTTCAGTATGCATTGGGATGACAAGTCCCTCATAATTAATCTACTATAAAACTAAATATATAGCGGTGAGATTGCATCTATTTGAATGATAAATGGTTTATTGTTTTTTGGTACACTGGTAGAAGTGCTTTAGTGAGGAAAAGCCTTAGTTTTTCAAAAGGCAGCTGGTAGTTCAACATCCGCTTATAGTGGTACAATCTTTTTTAAATAGTTAAATTATTCATCATCTTATTTGAGAAATTCTGACAATTTGTGATAATAGATAGATATCTCATGATACACATGAATGTCACACTTAAAACTCAGTCGTGCATTAATTGATGCCATCAATTTAAGCAAAATGGGGCTGCATTCTATGATAGTCAATAAAAACTTGATATTTAGGTTTTTCTTTGATAAAAAGAAATTTTAGCTTAATTTAAAGATCAGCCTTAGTGTTGCAACAGAAATATCAATTAAGTAGTTCAGTTGCTTGATAAGCATTCTAGAGAAACCTTGATAATAATCTAAATAAACTAAGGTGCAGAAGATAAAAAATGGCCATATATATTCATAGCCCGCTAGAAAACCACAGAGGTATTGCTGTCAGATTCTCCTGACAATTAAATTTTAGATAGCGATGTTAAACAATTGTAACTCAGCATATATGGATTTAATTGAAAGGATCTAGATGGCATTTGAAAATATTGAATCAAATTGATCAATTTTCATTAATGAAAATAATCAGGTGCAGGTCCCAATTATAAGATAATGAAGGTTCAGAGTTTATGCCAATTTATTATACTGCAGATCTAATAATATAAAAGTTTTAAAAATATAAATATGACTGAGTCCCAAGGTTGACCCACCTCAAATATTTTTAATCTGAAAGAGTACTTCATCAATCTTCAAATGGACATTTAATAAAACTGGTACATCAAACCTTATCTTGTATTTTGGGTTTTTGTCCTAGTCCAGGGTGGTTAGTTCTATTAGGATGGTATTGGTGCCATCAATTTGTCAAAATGTTTCCTGCTGGGCCTTACAATTACATACCTTTGAAGTATCCTAGTGGGTTGAAAGGGGCCTTGAGAGGTAATCATGTCACAAGTCTCCTGCTCATTTTTGAGAAGATCAATCTTCCAATAGTCATAAAAAATCTATGTTTGGAAAGGTATTGCGCACTACCTAAACAGTCTAGCGCATAATCAATACATGGTAACAGATAAAAGTCCTTCTTGGTAATGCTGTTGAGCTTCTTATAATTTTATTACCATGTAGTTAGAATCATCCTTATTATCTTTAACGAATACCAAGGAGGCCCAAGGACCCTTGGAGGGCACTAACATCATGAGTTGCACTATTTGTTTATTTTGATTGTCTAAGATATCATCTGCCACCTTTAAGAATCTTATAGTCTGTAGGAAAATTGGAAGATTTTTTATATAAATGATTTTATTTAACACATCATTTGTTAAATTGCAATCCTGTTATTGTGAGAAGAGCGTTTAGGATGAAAATGAAGACAAAATTGACCAAAACACACTTGTCAATCCTTGGCGGACCCTCAAATTGGGGTAATACCTTTATTAATACTTCTCATCAAAATAGCATGAGTTGGGGTAGCTGAGTTACTCCAAATTGTCAGCAAAATTAAGAGCCATTTAAAGGTCTCTCCCCATCTTACAACTAATTTAGTTCAACATACATCATGGAGACTGGACAAATTTATAGAGTTGGAGGAGGTCCCACAGGGTGCAAATATCTTTCCTCCCAATGATTGTTAGAATATAAATCTTACCTCACAGATCTAAACTACCTGCATTCACCCTTCATCAGCCAGTCCATCCAATTTAGGAGAGCCTCAAGAGCTCTAATAGGTTGAACCCCCATATAAATAATTCTGACATTCATATCCTAGTTTGAACTTTAAGATTGACAGAATTAAATACTAAGCAATGAGATATTGGCAGGGATTGTTTTTAATCTCCTTGCAAGATACTTAATAAATAACTAATAATATCAAGCCTTTAGTTTATTTATAAGTTTAGTATTTTTAATATAATTGGTTTACCAAATCCCCTGAAAATATTATTCCTGCAATAGAGAGTGAACATTCTCCTGCAAACTTATTGTTTAAGCTCAGGGTAGAATAGCACCTGCGAGAATCAAAATCCCCTGGATTTACATGTGTTGCTCACTACAGGGGATCCTGTACACCATATTTTTTTGAAAAATGGATGCGGTTGGGGCAAGCCACCCTTAAACCTCCCCACAGCTTCTGAACTCAGGGTAGCCACTGTAGAACAACATCTAACCAATGCTCTATCTCGACTCAAAAGCTCAAATAGAACTTATCTCAAGGCCTTCTTGGGCCACACCTGTTATTGATATGCCCCCCTTTAGAGACAAGTTTACCTCAGGTGAGGGTAACATTGCCTCGTTTCTCTATGTATATGAATCTGTTATGGAATGGACCCCTGATTATCAGAAAATTAGGTACCTCCTCCCTTTGATCGTTTGCTGAACAAAATATATTGGTTGCATATATAGCCACGCTCAGCACCTGGGCGGAGGTGAAGGAAGCCCTTGTTTATAGTTTTGGTTCAGCTTAAAGTTTAATTATAGGAAACAGGCCTTCATGTGCCTTAGCATGCAGAAGGGAGAATTAATCTACTCTTTTGTTGAACGGTTCTATACATGGAAGCTCAGCCACTATTACTTGTGAAGGTGCTACCTCTTGATGAGCTCTTGCGGCCATTCTAATAACTTAGCTTCTCACCCTCCTATAGCCCAGCATTTTATCTCCATTAAACGTCACCTCCAGACTATCATGATATCAAGGAGGCTCTGCTGGATGTTACAAATATTTATAACATTAAAGCTACTTCAGATTACTCAACTGTAGCCCTGCTGAAGGTGGCTATGATGACCCCTATGGGCCCCCTATGCTGATATCTACTCTGAGCCCAGCACCTGCGATGACGCTCAAACCTGATCATCCTCAACCCATCCAACCTGAGGTTCTCAAAATAGTAAGCAGTGTTCATAATCGTCAATAGGGTAGCGCTCCCTGCCCCCACATTGCATCATGATCATTTCTTGTTAACCAATGAGCCTCTCCAATTGGTTTCAAAGCCTGTTTTTAATCTTAAACCCCTCTCTTGGGTGCCCTTCACCCCCACTAACAATGAATTAAATGACCAGGTCAAAAAGCTAAACCACCCATTTCCTAAAAGCTCACAGCCACTGATCAACCCAAAGCTGACGTAGTTAAAAGATCTACTTCCATGACGCTATCTCCCTTGACCTCTCATCCAGGTAGCTCTTTTCTGAAACCTGTAACACATGAAGCAGCACAAACCCCTTACTTTGGAGGTCAAAAATCGAGCTGTGACAATTCCAATGCCTCCCCAAAATTTGACAAGGTGGAGGAAAACCCCTAAGACCTATCCTGCCATAAGGGAAGTCCTGAACCTATCTAACACTCTATGAGCTTCCTAACATGCTTTGGTAATCCCTCTGATGACAAATCTGAAGGGGGTTGTGAAGATGTTGGTCACTATGTCTTAGTAGCCCCAGCTGAAGTGGGGATACCTCATAGGTTAGGCCCAGATAGAGTAAACATTGTTAAGATCCTCTGCTAAACTTATTTCTGACAAGTGCTGAGGAGCTTTGAGATTTTTGACACTGCCAATGACGCTGACCAGCTCACTGATATGATGATCTAATCCATCCAGTGTGTTCATACCCTGCATACTATCCAAGAACAATACCCTGAAACTTGCAAACAACTTGGGCTACTCTCCATCTAAAGGGGGTCCTCGCTCTTTCCCCCAACTTGGCGGAACTTTATTTAAAGTGGAGGTCATCATTGATGGTTTGCATGTTAGTGCTATCCTTGACACTGGGTCCCCTGTGAACGTTGCATCATCTAAACTTATTAAAAAATTAAGCTGGCCCCTGACCTCGACTACAATCAAAATTTGGAACTGCAGGCCCAATCAACACCTGAGCTATTGGGGCATACTCGTATATGCCCATCTGTTTTGGGAAGCTCAACTTGTCAACTCCAGCTGAGGCTTAGGATAACAATTCCTATGATCTAATCATTGGTACCTAGTTTATGCTTGAGTATAAAAATATTATCAACTTGGAGCAGAATTATCCTTCTGCTTAACTACGAGGTTCCACTTTCTTTTGACTAATTATGAACTAAATAAAAAGGATTATGTTTGCACAGTTGAATATCCCTCTTCCACCTTATCCCACATGGCACTACAGAAGGACGGCATACAAAAATGTTGTCTCAATCAGTGGACGCGCTGAACAAAATCCCATTATATGCTTCTGAAGAGGTAGTCATAAAGGCTGGTGAGCAAAGGGTGGTTGATATGATGACTATATGCAAATCTCTCTACAACTGGCTATTGCACCTATAAAGCTTTGATGGAATTCGCCCTCTTTAGCCAAGAGTATTGCCAGGTGTACTAGTCCCAGATTATCAGCGACCTATTAATCTCTTGCTGATGAAACTTCCCATTAAGGACATAGTCTTCAAGTAGCATCAGGAGATCAGAATAGGCCTGCTAATTCTCATTGAGGATGTCCATAAAGTTCAATATTCTGGGTCTATGGCTTATATGGGCCTACCTGCTGATCTATCATTATGTACTATGCCACTGTTCATATCTCTGGTGATATAACCTCCGCAGAGCTTGATAAAGTTCATTATTTTACTTGAGTTTTATTGCGACATTTTTTTCCAAATCTGATACTTATTATGGACATATGAAGGGTTGAACTCATATATTGATGTTTGGGATGCTCGCCCTATCTAATCCAAACCTTATTAAAAGTCCAAAGCTGAGGAGCAACAGATGCAAATAGAGCTAAAACAGTTACTGAATGCGGGGTTGCTGGTGCCCTATCAAATTTCTTGGTCTTCTTCTCTATTACATATAAATAAAAAAGGAATGACGGTCATTGGGTAGTTATGGACTACCGCAATTTGAACAACCTCACAAATAAAGATAGCTCTCTATCCTCTGAATTGACGACGCCCTATCCCATATAGCTCTAAATTCTTCTCCGTCATGGACTCAGCTAGTGGTTACTCGCAGATGTGCCTTTCTCCACAGGATCAGGAGAAGTGTGCCCTTTTCTGCAGCAAGGGGTGGTCCAACCTACTTGGCTACATCAGGGGTTGTATAATGCGTCTGTTACGTTTCAGAGGGCAAAAGTCTCATTCTCCAGTACCTAAGCTAAGCTATGTGATCGTCTATCTTAATGCCATCACAGTCTTGTCCAATACTTTCAACTAGCATCTCACACACCTAAAGAGTGTTTCAACGACTGTGAGCATCTAACATCATATTAAAGCCCACCAAGTGTTTTTTTTTAGTACTAGATGGTCCCAACCCAACCCACCAAGTGTTTTATTGATAATAATCATAATTTCTCAGGCACGCCATCTCACAGATAGAATCAACCTCTACAAAATAAAGCTAAAGCAATATCTAAGACGCTAGCGCCTAAAGCCCTTTACAATGTTTTGGTGTTCTTGGGCATGATGGAGTTACCATCATTTCATACCCTAAGTTTGTCCAACTCAGCGAGACCCTTGTACGTCTCCTGGCTAAAAATACCCCATTCCATTGAGGTGCTGAACAAAAGGCGGCGGTTGAAACTTGAAGAAGCTTTTCCAAAATGGAATGATCCTCTACCACCCCGATTGCAGTAAGCCTTCATGTTATTTACGTGTGCCTCTGACTACGCTGTTAAAGCTATTGTAGCTCAATTGTATGAACATGGGGTCAATAATACTGTGTCCTACTTTAGCAAAATGCTATCATAATCTGAGAGAAACTACAGCGTCACCGAGAAGGAATGCCTGGCTGCCCAGCTTGCTGTAAAACACTACCACCCATTCCTATATGGGACTCCCTTCAAAGTGATCACAGACCACGCCTCACTAAAATGGTTGCAAGATATGAATGACCCCATGGGATGGTTAGCTCGCTGGGCTCTGAAGCTACAGCATTATAAAATGTGATAGTTGAAGTTTTCCCTTAACATCACATTGCCCTGATCTTAGATAAGAAAGGACAAGCTGGTGCATAAGATAGAGGGGTGAGAGAGCATTA
This sequence comes from Massospora cicadina, assembly GCA_022478985.1. Lineage (NCBI taxonomy): Eukaryota > Fungi > Entomophthoromycota > Entomophthoromycetes > Entomophthorales > Entomophthoraceae > Massospora > Massospora cicadina. Next base: position 44,354 of record JAKSZP010009596.1, on the reverse strand, counting down.
GTCTTGGGTAAACCTTAGGTTGGGTATGAGACTGGTGAAGGATGGCGGCTAGAAATTTTGTCAGGCCTGGGGTCAAACCAAATGGTTTGAAGTGGGTGGGTTCTAGGTTAAAGGTGAATTTGAATCAGAATTGGAACGATTCTTGGTTGTGGTGGCTCAGCCACTAAAAAATTCAATCTGGCCTAAAACAATTTGGGTTTGATTAAGGCATATATCAAAAGACATAGTGTCAAGAATGACGGATGATCTTGATCTATGCTTACAGCACAGAGATATAAGAGAAGGGACTTGAGAATTGAAACCCTAGTACCGTTTTCTATCAACTTGCCTATATATCCAATAAAGCCATTTTTGACCTTACATAATTTTATTATTTTTTTCTGAGGTTTATATTGTATTATTTAGTTTAACAGCGGCCATGTTTGGCCTATAAAACAGGAGAGGACCTTGAGAGTTTTTGGGAAGGTTATTACCTCCTATACACCTTGTCTTGGGGTCAGGGCATGTTGCCGGGGGTAAGCATACTCACAACTGTCCTCCAAAGGGTGTTTATCCATGGTGCCTGTAGCGCATGTACCAGAATAATGGTTTTAGGGACCTTGTACGACCTTTGGTTGTTGATTTGGGTCCTGCTTTTTTCAATTCTTTCATGGCTCATTGTGAGGAGCCAGTGCGTTATATTAAACGGAACTCATTTATTTTCTTGTCATTGTGGTGGCAAGAAAATGAGTAGCCAAGAGCAATTTTGTTCACTGTGTGGTATCACCATACCTGACGCTTTTAATGGTGATATTTTCAGTGGTGTTTTTGCTTCATGAGGTATACCGGGTGCTGAAGTGTGTGTCCCAAAATGGTGGGAAAGTGGCAGGACTGGTGAAGACTAAAGAAAGGATTCCATCAATGCTGAGTTCAGATGAGTTGAAGCTGATTATCAGACGTTTGGGTGGGTTCTGTTCCAAGGGCGGTTGACAAAGACTTCAGTGTTGAGGACTCATTTGCTTTACAGTTGAGCCAAGTTTTGGTAGCCTTGCCATTGAAGCTTTTAAACTGGGTATGAGAACTTTTGTAGGAGCAGGCGTGGTTGCAAGGCTCAAAAGATGAGTGTTTGGACTTGATGACTTATTGCTTGTCCAGATGAGGCGCAATATTCAGCTTGGTCAGAGTTGCTGTAGTGCAGTCAGGGTGGGAGTTTGTGGAGGTATATGGTTGGATGTTCCAGGCACTGGCCAAATAAACCAAGGAGCGAAGTTCCAACTTCCTCTCCTGTTCATTCAAACTTTGCAGGCTGATTTGTTGTTGGCAATGGCAGCAGTGTGGCCTGCAGCAACGTTGGAGATATAGGGGACTTTTACCTTGCAGGTGGAGCGTCAGGTGGCCTTAGCCTAGGCTCTCTGGGAGTTGATGAAGTCCCAGGTGGTTTTTATGGACAGGAGGCAATGAGACGAGCAGGTTCAGAGCCATTGCACAGCTCAGAGGGGTTCAGGTACGTGGATAAGGAAGAAAAGGGCCAGGGGGAGCCTGAAAGGACGGCGAATTGCCTGAGGCGGCAATGGCTGAGGCCCTAATTTAGGTCCCTGAGGCCTCAAGTAAGAAGAAAAATGCACATTAATATTTTTGCATTAAAGCCAGTGAAGCCAGTGTCCCATAATAAACCGCCTTCTTCGCTTTATTTATATTTATTTTTACCGTTGAAGTGCAGGAAGGTCTTGGAAAGAAGGAGTGTGGAAAGGTCATGGCCCTGGTGGACACTGGGGCTGATAAGAATTATGTGGATTAGGATTCTGCAAGAAGGTGTGGAATGCCATTGAAGGAGGATGATTTTGGTGTTGGGCGGATGCCACCAAGAGGACTTTAGTGTGGAAGGTTCAGGCCAAGATCCTGTTGAGACAAAGCTCAGATGAGTTTGAAGAGAAATTTCATGTTGTAGCACATTTGCCTCACCCAGTGGTGCTGGGGATGAGGTGGTGGCACCAGTTCCATCCGTAATTTGATATGATGAAGGGGAAAGTGCTGTTGTCACATGGGGGCTCAGATGTGTGAGAGAGGGAGTTCCAGTCTCAGTGGTCATCAGTGACGCATATGGGAGGAATATCCTCAGTCGCTCCATTGAAGGACCTGCCAGTCAAGTACCAGGATTTTGTATCAGTGTTTGAACACAAGGGTGAGACATCCTTCCCGCCTACAGGTGACTTTGAATTTAGCTTTTGGTTCTAAGAGTGCTCTTAGTTGCCAAGGGGATGTCAAGTTTATCCATTAAATCCTCGGGCTCAGGATGCTCTTGATGTTTATGTCCATAAGATGCAGGTTTAATTTTCTTTGTTCTTTATAAAATAGTTTGTAACTTCGCCAGTGCTTCTGGTGCCAAAGGCGGGTGGGGAGCTAATTCCTTGTGTGGACTTCTGGTGACTCAATGTATTGACTAGAGACTGACCCTTATACAAAGTCACTCCTGTAGGACATTCTACCCATGATTTTAGAGTGTGTGAGGTTCACTAAATTGAAACTTATTGATGCATTCAATTAGAATCCTGTGCGGCCAGAGCACCAGAAGTATACTGCGTTTAAGTGCTACTTAGGTAATTTAATTTTTAGGTTATGCCATTTGGGCTGCGTAATACCCAATCAGTCTTCCAATGCATGATTGTGTGTTGGGATTGGTTGGTAGGTGTTGAGTTGCCTAATGGATGATATTTTGGTATTTTCCAGATTGATGCAAGATCATGTGAAGCATGTAAGGAGTGTGCTGGAGGTGATAAGACAGGCGGGCTTAAAGTTAAAGCCATTCAAGGATGCACTTGATATAAACTGGTGACCTTTCCTAGTAAATGTGGTTTTCCAGGGGGGTTAGCGACATGTCTTGATAAGCTGCAAGTGGTGAAGGAGTGGAAGGCCCCCAGGAATTGTACTGAGGTGTGGATTTTTTTAGAGTAGTGAAAATTTGTAAGAAATCTCTCCCAGAAATCAGCCAAAAAAGCTATGCCATTGACAAGGTTGACTAGGAATGTACCCTTTGTTTGGGGGGAGGCTGAGGAAAGGGTTCAGCGGGTGAAGACAAGTCTTCTGACAGCCCCAGATCTGGCCCAGCCTGACCCCAACCTGCCGTTTGTAGTGGAGATGGATGCGTCAAACTTTGTGCTTGTTGTGGTGCTATTGCAGAAGGGTAAAGATGGGGTTGAGCACCCTGTCTGCGACTTCAGCCAGATGATGGTGCTCGCTGAGATGAATTACCCAGTCTACAACAAGGAACTTTTGGCAATAGTGGCGGCATTAGGGGAGTGGCAACACCTTCTCTGTATGCCAGGCATCTATTTATGATCCAGACTGATCATCAAGACTTAGAGTATCTTAAGTTCCCACATCTGATGAATCAAAGGCAGGCGGTGTCACTTAATTTAATTTCAGTATGACTTGAAGATTGAGTATAAGCCAGGGAAACAAAATATCTTGCCGGATTTTCTGAGTCATGATTCAGGGTAGTGTTTTCTGAGGACGAGTTGAGGAGTTTATACCGCTACATTGTTACCATTAATTATGTTTGCAATGACTATGGTTGAAGAGAAGGAATCTCAGGAGAATTTTGACTGCGCAGCAGAGAGTGAGTATCCAGCAGATTTTGGATGAGACAAGAGAAGGGGAGGCGAGCAAGAGACATGTGGGGTTCTCAATCCAAGGATGTCTTATCCAACATGAAAGAAGGATCTGGGTTTCAGTGATGAGTCTGCAGCAGGAGGTGTTGTCAGCTAACAATGATCATCATTTGGAGGGACATCCAGGCGGGAGAAGACGTTGGACTTGGTTTGTCACCAGTATTCATTGGGGAGTGGGTGTAGCAGTATGGCAGTAAGTGGCGTGATGTGTATTGTGTGCCAGGTTAAAGATTTACCATATGGCTCTGGGAGGGAAATTAAGCCGCTTCAGATTCCGTCTAGTCTATGGGCCTCTGTGATTGTGGATCTTATCACAGGGTTGCCCAAGTCCAGGGGATGGACGCCCTAATGCTTGTGGTTGATCGCCTGACAAAGTATGCAAAGTTTTTCCCATGTTGGTCATCCATCTCTACAAAGGTAGCAAGTCAGATCTTTATGATTGAGGTCTTTAACCAACATGGGATACCAGAGGAGATTGTGTCAGACTGGGTCCGCAGGTTCACATCTTGGTTCTGGTTACATCTGAAGGAAACTTGAAGATAAGGTTCCCGTCCATCAGCTTACCATCCTCAGTTGGATGTCCAAACTGAGAGGTTAAATCAAATATAGGAACAACATTTAAGGTACTACGTCTTAGGGTGCCAGGATGATTGGTGATTTGGGTGAAGTTGGCGTAATTTGCATAAAACAACCACAAGCATGCATCCACAGGAAAGACCCCAATTTTCGCAACTCATGGTAAGCACCCAGAGAGTATGGGGCCTTGGGAGCAGGGTCAGAACCCATAGAAGATGAGCTGTCATGTGAGACTCAGGATAGCTTGAGGCTCCCAAGAAGGAATCTAAAGGTAGTGGTTGTGTTCTAGAAGAGGAAAGCAGATAGTCATCAGTCAGAGGGGAGCATTTTCAAGAAGGGTGATTAATCTTAGTAAACTCTCAGAACTATGCTATACCTGTGAGGAGCCAGAAGTTAGGGCCAGTGGCGTTGGCCCATACCAATAGTTAGGGTGATGAACGAGGTGGCGTTTAAGCTGAGGTTGCCAGAGGGGTCACGGGCTCATCCAGTGTTGCATGTGTCGCAGCTCAAACCATTTTGGTGTAGCTTCCTGAGAGGTCATCTCCTTTGTTTCCAGATGAAAGGTGGGCTGAGAAGTAAGAGATGGAGAAGATCCTGGACATAAAGGTGGTTTAGGGTCATCAGTTATTTTTGGTTCGGTGGAAGGGTCATCCAGTTGAGGAGGCCACTTGGCAGACGTCCAGAGATTACGCTCAGTGTCTTGGAAATATCCAAGAGTCTTTTTTGTTTAGTAAGTGATATGACAGGTGAGGTTTTACCTCAACATCACATTACCCTGATTTTTAATAAGAAAGGACAAGCTGGTATCGAAGATAGAGTGATTGAGAGAGCATTAAATCTTGGCTATACCCCAGATTAAGACTGAGATTGGGGAAGGACGGCGGTTAGAAGTTTTTTCATACCTGGGGTTGAACCAAATTTTTTTAAGTTAGTGGTTCTAGGTTAAAGGTGAATTTGAATCAGAATTGGAACGATTCTTGGTTTTGGTGGCTCAGCCAATACAGAATTCAATCTGGCCTAAAAAATTAGGGTTTGCTTATGGTATATTTTAAAAATATAGTTTCAAGCATGACGGATGAGCTTGATCTATGCTCGCAGCAGAGAGCTATATGAGAAGGGATTTCAGAATGAAGGTTCTCTAGTTCCATTTTCTATCAACTTGACTAAAATAAATCCAATAAAGTTGTACTTGAGCCTTACTTAATTTTATCATTGTCTTCAGAGGTTTATATTGTATTATTTATTTAACAGCGACCATGTTTGGCCTATAAAACAGGAGGTGGACCTTGAGAGAGTTTTTGGGAAGGTTATTACCTCCCTATACACCTTGTCTTGGGGTCAGGACATGTTGCTTGGTGTAAGCATACTCACAACTGTCCTCCAAGGGGTGTTTATCTATTGGCCTGAAGCGCATGCACCAGAAGAATGGTTTCAGGGAACGTTTCCGCCCTTTGGCCGCTGACTATGGTCCTGCTTCCCAATTCCTTCACGGCTCATTGGTAGGTGCCCATGCGCTACATGATATGATTATTGAGCAATAGGTGGGAATGCACCACATGAACGTAGATGGTTAATGCAGCTGCCCATTATTCACTTAGACAATAGTGAAGCTGAGAGGTTACATGATCTCATCATGATTCCTGACGCGTGGACTAATGAAGATGAACCAGTAAAGATAATGCTAGTTAGGCACACCCACACCACAAAGGTGGAGAGCGGGAAGTTATATAAGCAAGTAGTAATAGACTGGCTGCCCTATCTCTGGCCATCAAAGCGAGTACCTGTCATCTTATAGTCTCATATTATTAAGGGCATGGCGGAGTATGCAAAACCTATGAGCCGGCAGATTTGTGTTACTATTGGGAGAGCATCATGGAAACCATAACTGAAGTCTTAGATACTTGGATGACCTGTAAAAACAATCCAGCTTCAAGAACCAATATCAGTATCAACCTATAACACCCAACGACCCTTCCACACTATAAGCTTGTATGTGGTGGGTCCTCTACCTTAGACTACCAGTGGCAACCCGTTATATCCTTGTTGAAACTGATCATTCCACCAAATGGGTTAAAGCTGTTGCTTTCCCCACTCAGACTGACAAAGCCACGGCCACTTTCTTACATCATTACATTTTCTCCTGGCATGAGTGCCCCTCAGGTCATCCTATGTGACACTGGAAAAATTTTAACTTCTAAAGTGTAAAGCTCTTTGCACTTCCAACGGAGCTCAATAACTCTTCTCATTCCCCTATAACCCTCCAAAAAGGCTCTGTAGAAAGAGTTAACTGGAACTTTGGTCTTGATACTCCACAAACTGGCCAATTAGATCCTCTCCACTGGAATCTTTAATTTACCTAGTGCCCTAATGGCCTACCAGATTAGCTACTATTGCATCTTCAATGTGTCTCTTTTCCATGTACTGTATGGGTGAGAACCTGGGGTGCTGGCTTTATTAGCTAAGGATTTTTCTCTGACAGGACTAACTCTTGGCAAGCCATGAAAAAGTTGGCCCAATACACATCCAATTACAATCAGAGGCCATGACTAATTTGGAAAAAAAATTCACTAAAGAAGTCCAAGCCACTAATGAGCTCCAGGCACCTATTTTTCATTCCAGGAATCTGACATGGTACTTTATACCGTAACTAAATCACTTATAGAAGTATGAAGCTCGGTTCTATCTGGGAAGGAACATTTGTAGTCACATATAAGCGATGGGATGAGTAATCTATCAAATCCCTTGCTTCTGGAATCACTGTCAACTGAGTCCATGGCAGGTTCTTGCATCTTTATTCACCCCCTACCACTCTTGAAGGAGGTGATGTCAGACAAGTAAAAGTCTGAAGTATTTCTAAGATTAGTTCAGAGGTCATTAATTAAAACATCTGCTAAAAACCTTGGTCAATTCCCAGTGGAACCTCTTGAATTGGGGTAACACTTCTATTAATACTCGAGCAAAATAGCACTCGTTTGGGCAGTCAGATTGCACCAAAGCAGTCAGCAAAATCAGGGGAGCCATTTCGAGGTCTCTCCTCATCTTACAGCTAAACTTTTACAACTAACGTCGCGGAGATTAGCCCTTTTATAGTGTTACAGGAGTCCAGCAAGGTGAAAATATTTTCCTTCCTACTGATTGGTCTAAGTATATAAAATCCCTGCCTCATGGGTTCAACTTCCTAGTTTTCTCTTTACCATCTGCCCTCACAATGAAACAAGGTGAGTCTCAAACGATCTGATAGGTCAGCAGTCCATATTACCTATTCAAATGCGCCTTTTTTATATTGAATTTCTTGTATGACTTACTTTGAGCCTCAAGACAATTTTAGATACTATGCATCCCAATATTGAGAGAGTTCGTTTTTAATTCCCTTGCGTCCACTTAAAAAAGAACTAATAAAATTGACTCATTGTTTATCCTTATAAATTTTGTATTTTTAATATAAGTGGTCTACCAACTCCCCTGAAAATATTCAATTCAGCAGTAGAGAGTGAACTATATATGCAAAAGAATATGTAAATCTAGGGCAATGTAGAGCCTGCAAGCATTAAAATCCCATAGGTCCCAAAGTGAGCTAAACTTAAGAAATAAGTTAATAAAAATAATCTATAAAAAGATCATTCTGTGGATATTATACTAACAATAAAATAAGCTCTATATCACACTTCATTCATAAAAGAATATGTGAAGGTTGTAATAGAAGCTGGAGTATAGCTTCACATTATAGATACTTAGGGCTCATAGGGCCTTTATGATTCTCTGGTATTTTCTTCTAATATTATCTTAGGATACACATGGCTTTTAAAGTTTTTATTAGTATGTTTTTAGGTACATTTTTAAAAAATGGCCATGGGTGATTGTGAAAGTAGGAGAGATAGGAAGAGCACCCAGAGGAGCTATAATGAATGTGAGTGGTTATATCACTCAAAAATTAGCTGGGATATATTTTGGGTCATAGTGGTTTTTAGACCTCTTAATGCTCTCCATAGTTAATTATGATTTAGACTAACTTGGTGACGGTATGTGATGAAATGAGATTGACCATGTCATGGATTCAGCTGATAAGAATTATATTGGGCTCTCCACTGGGTGCTCATGCACCCTGACAGGGAGCCCAGAACGCCATAGGCACAGCAGTCTAAACGACTAGTAAGAGTGGAGTTCTAATGGGGATGTGAGTAAAGTAAATGTTCATTAATGTAACAAAGGACCCCAAGGCAAACCAGATGGTTGCAATGGGGGCAACTGCAGAGTCTTGTGGGGGAACCCCACAAGGGTGGGAGAGGAAGGGAGGATGACGACTCCTCCAGAGTTCACAGTTGCTAGCTTTCAGATTTAAATAGGAGAGCTTGCGCACCAGCAAGGATGGCACAGGGGGCGCCACGTGATTGTAGATGATAATGGAAGGGGAAAGTTACCCATAAAGGGGGTTAGACTGAGCTTTCCCTGGGTGGGGCGCTCCAGGTCCCACAGATGGGCAAGCCATTGGCAGCTGCATCAGTTGTGGACCCCAAGTCTGCTGAGTGGTGGGATATGGCTGCTCTGGTGTTGCTAGAACTGGAAAGTGTTTTCAGAAAACTTAGCAGTAGAAAGGATGGGAGTATTCATGTTAAATTTATGTGCGGTAATGAATGAGATAGCAGGTTTATTGTTGGGGGCGAGGCAGTTTTTGCGTTTACAATCTGTTACCACGTGGCGGGGTCAAGTGACCAGATGATCCAGTCAGATAACATTGGTATGAGAATTTGGGTGACAGCGCATTTTGTCAAATCTATAGGTGGAATTTTAGTAAAAAATAAGGCAGATGGAGGCCATGGCAAGATGTATGTGGAATTCAAATTTTATTAAATGCAAAGTGTGGAAGATAAGAGAATGAACTAACAACTACCCCTGGGCTGGGCAGTTTCCCTAGGTACGGATAAATTGCATAGGGAAGTTAAAATGGGATTAGTTGTTTTGGTTTTAGAAATGGGATTTGGTTGGCTGGCATGGAGGGGGTAGAGTCAGGCTCAAAGTTTCAGCAAAAATTATAAAGACTTTTACAAATTTTTTCAACATTCTTTGGACCAAACCAAGTTGATGGTACCAATCTGGATCCTGTTCATCTGAGTCAGCCTGTTCGCATGATTCAGATTTTCTGGATTTGTCCCAGGAGGCAGGGGCCATTGGGTTGAGTTGTTTAAGACCCAGTCCAAACTCTATACTAGACTATTCACAAGATATGAACCTCACAGATCTGTCCCAGAGTGTTGGGGCAACTGGTCCGAGTTGTTTGGTACCTAGTCAAGATCTAAGTCATGTCCCAATATGATTTCTGGTGCCAGCCACTCCAGACAGCTCCCCCAGACCGAAATTTGCAGGCCAGGCTCTGATTTTGGTAAATGCTAATTCCACAAAATTTTGACATAGTTTTCCTGAGGAGTGGGGGGTCCAAGGGCCTGTCCATGGCCTCTGGTGCGCGAAATCTCTCTGCTTACTCCCACTAATAAACTTGATAGGGTTGAGGAGGGTGAAAGAAGTGGGATTGGGTTATCCTTGGGGGAGAGCATTCACCAGCACTCGTCTACCATGTGGGCCAAGTTGCTCAACTGCAACAGGGGATCCACTTGGCCCTTGTAACCTTTTTTTGTTTGGAAGGTTTGTTGCTCCTTATCCAGTTGCAGGGGCTGGTCTCCAGGACTTACACTACCCTTTCCTTTTTTGACAGGGAGGATTTCAACACTGGGTGCATGGACCAAGTTATAATTTTTGTGCCACTCTAGTAGCTTTATGGCCAAGATGGCTGTGATCTTTGGGAGAGACAGGGGGCTGCCGGTAGGGAAGTGTATTATCTCTATCAGATCCTTGCATATTGCACAATCACATGCATTCACCCAGCTGTTCTCATATGAGGGGTAGCTCTTAAAGCGACCAATAACGAATGGATCAGCGGGACCTCCATGAATCCAAAATGGCCTCCACTCTACTTCCTTAGATTCCTCAAAAGACTTTTGGCTCTGGGGATGTGGTCCTTTCCCCTTTGAAGGGGGTAAGGAGGGAGAAATGAAAGACATTGTGCTTCTTCCAGTGCGTAGGCAGTCTCAAAGCTAAGTTCCATTGGTTAAAACCACTCTCAACCTCAAAGATTTCTGTGCGTTTGGCTGCTTGCTTATGGGTGGGGCTTTCAGGTGAAGGTTGCGGGTATCCAACAAGACAATAGAACCCATTTTGATCTTGTGTCCTTGTTGATACTTCCAATCAGCAAACTTTTTGTAGTCCCTGATAGACTTCATTAGATGTTCTCATACTAGGTTGTGCATCTCGCAGAATGAGATTATGTGGTCCATGGCGGCAGGAACTGATGAGGAGAGTTGGATCCAAATTGAAACTTGGGGTTGTTCCCAGAGTAGCCTCAAATGGGCGGAGGTTGGTTTTGGAATGAAGGGAATTGTTATACACAAACTGTATAAGGGGCAGATCTTGGCTCAGGTGTCTTGTGAGGCCATCGCATAACATTACAGGTATTGCTCCAGTATATGGTTCACCCACTCAGTCTGCCCATAAGACTGGAAGTAGTTAGGAAGTGGGTTTGCAGTAATTGATGCTGAGGAAGGTTAACAATTATTTTCAGAACCAGGCAGTTAACTGGGGTCCCATGTCACTATCTCCTTGAGGAGACCAAACACGGCAAAGACATGGTTGATAAATAAATTTGCAGTCTACATAGCAGTGATTGAAGAGAAACAGAGGATTAAGAGTGTAAACTTGGTAAATCAGTCTACAACTACCATGATCGCATCTAAACCACAGAAAGGTGGGAGCTTTACAATGAAGTCCATGAGACCGAGGTCCATGGGCCCACAGCCTGCTGCAAAGGGTGTAGCAGTCCTTTCTTCCTGGAACAATCCAATTTCTCCTGGGCGCAGGTGACACAATGGGAGATCCAGGTGGGAATGTCATTTGAGGACCCAGGCCAGTTATAAATTCTCTTTATGAGATCTGCACATTTTTTGCTGTGATTCCAACTGTCTGGGGAACATGATGTTCCTCAATAACATGGCCATAGGGAGGGGGGACCCAAAACTGATAGCAGAAACAGAATGTTCCATCCTGCAAAGTATATGGAGCTTACTTATGACTCATGGACTCTAAAGGCATATGGCTCTATTCCTTCAGGGCAACAGGTTTGGGAAGCGAGGATATGGAGGAGGAGTGGGACATTTGAGTCCAGGTCAGCATTGGCTACTGTAAGGGCCAAATTAGAGGATTTGGGAGGGGGTCACTACATCATAAGGTCTAATGGGTCTTCCCCCGTTAGGAGACATGGAGGGATTTTGGCTGAACATGGCTGGAAAAACGTTCAGGGGGTCTTTAAGATTCATACTTGAATTGGAACCTGCATAGATCCTGGTATGTGTGAGTTTGCCAGTGACCTAGTTACTAGGCTTTGCGGTATTAGAGTAACGCCTTATAGTCTATCTAAATGGTGAATTCACGTTGGGCGCCCTGAATAAGGTATTTCCACTGGGTGAGTGACCACGCCACTGTCGCTAGCTCCTTATCATATATTGGCCACGTTTTTTCTTTTGAGGTGAACTTATGGGAGTAGTAGGCCACCGGGTGCTCAGCTCCCTCATGCTCCTGTAGTAGCACGGCCCCACTGCCACTGATGAGGAATCACAGAATACTATAAAGGGGAGGGAGGTTTTAGCATGCCGCAGGACTGGGGCTGTGAAGAAGACCTCCTAAATAGACTCAAAGGCCTTCTGGATTTTGGGGGACCACTTGAAAGGGCATTTTTCCCAGTGAGTTGGTGCAGGGGTGGTGCCATTTGGGCAAGGGTTGAGGAGAATTTCTTAAAGAGGTGACAGTACCAATAAAGCTGCGAAGTTGTTTTTGTGTAGTTGGGGTGGGCTAAGACTGAATATCCTCGAGCTTGCAGGGGTAATGGCATAGCTATTCTTCAAATTAAGATTATTTAAGGAGGTAGCCTTAAACTTGATAAATTTACACTTGAAGGCTTATGGATAGCTTTGACTTGTGGCGGGCTGCCATCACTGCTTCTAGATCCTTGGCGTGTTGTTCTGGGGTGGAGGAATGGATCAAAATATCATTAATATAAGTCACAGCGCATGAGATTACAATTCCCCCTAAATATCATCAATGAGGTGCTGGAAGGTGCTGGGGCTCTTAAGTCCAAAAGGCATAACCCTGAATTGGAAAAGACCTCAGCGAGTGCGGATAGCTGTAAGCCACTCTGTCCCCTCACCACCATCACCCAGAGTAAAGGCAATCACCAAGTCCTACTTCGAGAAGATGTGGGACTTGGCATAAACTTGGACGATGGTTTGCTCTAAGTGAAAGGGGTATGGGTCAGGGATGGTAATGTTGTTGAGGTGGCCATAGCCGACATAAGGGCGCAAGGAGCCATCTTCATTTCTAGCAAAAGATATGGGGGAGGCGACAGGGGAAGTTTTCTTAATAAGTTACCTCTTTTCCTACATCTCGTCTAGCCAGTTATCCAAAGCCTTATCCTCTTCCTTAGTATATGGGTATAGTGGGCAGTTAGTTTTAGCTAGATCAACCATCTGCTGAAACTAAAAATCATATTAAGAGTGTGAAGGAAGCTTAGATGCCAGTAACATGTCAAAGATGGTCTTATAAGGGGCTAGGAATGAAGGGTAGTCTGAAGGAAGGTCGATTAGAGTGAGGTCAGTGGGGATATAAAGTCAAGAGATGTGCCCAGGGGAAGGGTTTTTAGTAGGGGAAACTCTCCACTCAACTTGGGGTCTGTGAACAACAAGTTGTTCGAAAGATTAATGTTAACTCGCTGGCGGCGCCACCAGACCACCCACCGAATTACAGGGTAGAGAAATACATGTACAGCTGAAAAGTGGTCGCTAAACCCAAAATCATGAATGGAGAAGTGCAATGGCGTCAGATACGGTAGGACTTCATGGACTCAGATGAGGCGCCCATAATAGATGGAGCTTACTCCATCACCAGATCTAAGCAACATTCCACACTGAGGTCAATAAAGTTGCCCGCCGCTCCAGTATTAAGGAGAGCTTTCACCATGATTTCTCTCAACTCTGAGGGAAAGGAAACAGGGAACAGGAAATAAAATTGATCCTATTTATTGGGATGAGCAAGAAAGAGGGCAGCCAAGGAGGGGCGTGACTCATCATCAAGAGAGATTGGCCCAGAGGCACAGGGTTGGAGAGTAACTGGGGCTTTTGTTTTGCTTCCTTGTTGTCCCAAATGGGTAGGCAAGGGGTGGTGCATACACCTAATCCACTCTCTTCAAGGGATAGACGGTGTCAACCAGGGGAATGATAGGATCAGGCTTGCAGACTCTGAGCACTGGGGACCCAATGGGACAGCCTCCTGATATGAGATGAGGACAGAGGTTGCTACAGGCAGGGGTTCCCCCAGGGGGAGATACCTGGAGTGGGCATAGAGGGGAGGCAAAGGGCGGCGAGTCCAAGGGAAGCTTTCCATGGCTGCAACTGCTGACAGGGGGAGGAGTGGTACGCAGTACTCAAGAGTTGCAACAGCAAATGCAGGGATGAGGAAGGGCCTGGCCCCAGATGCATGGGCCACAGAGAATGCAATCTATAAGGATCTGGGGAAGGGGTCACAAGATGCATGGTCAGCCATGGTGGAGTCCAAGGCAGATCAGAAGGCGGAGATGGCAATCTTGGGAGGGATGGGAATGATGGGAACCAGGACCATGAAGACTTTGATCAGGAAGGGTAGGTCCGTGGCTGTCTGTCCCAATGTAAAAAGTTGAAGAAGGCGCACTTGCTCGACTCAGGGTCCTGGACTTCCAAAGTGACCAGCATCAGTAAGGGGATGGTTTTGCCAGACTTAGCAGAAGAGAGGAGCACTCCCCAGACTCAACGACGGGCATCCCCATCCAAGGCATTGAGGAGAGCCACACTCTGCTAGGCATCTGAGGGAAGTGGGTTTTTACATTATCAGTTGTAAAGTGCACTTAGGGGTCCTCCAGAACGCCCAGGACTTGATTAGCCACCTCATCAGAAGGTACAGGGGGGACCCCATACCTATCATTTTACCTGATTGGGTGACACTTGTTTTTGGGGCTCAGCAGGGTGGGGAATAATTTAGCAGAGCATATTGGTGAGCCTGGATGAGCGAGGCCACCAACCAGCAGGAGAAGGCCAGGTTGCATAGGAAGAGCATGGCTAGAGTGAGAGTGTAGGCCAACGCTTAATCAGCGCCAGAAAGGAAGGCTGTGAAGGCTGAGATTACTGGTCAGTTCATTATGCCATAGATTTTGCTAATAAAATTAGACTGGGCTCCCAGTCATGGTGCGCGAGCACCCAGTGGAGAGCCCAGAATGCCATAGGAACAGCGGATTAAGTTACTAGTAAGAGTGGAGTTCTAGTGGGGACATGAGTAAAGTGAAAGTCCATTAATTTACTGAAAGCCCTCAAGGCAAACCAGATGGTTGCATGGGGGCAACTGCGAGTCTTATGGAGGCAACCCCACAAGGGTGGGAGAGGAAGGGAGGATGGCGACTCCTCCAGGGTTTGTGGTTGCTGGCCTTTGGATTTGAACAGGAGAGCTTGCGCACCAGCGGAGGAACAGCACAGGGGGCGCCACATGATTGGAGATTAAAATGGAGGGGAAAGTGACCCACAAATGGGGTTAGACTGAGCTTCCCCTGAGTGGAGCGCTCCAGGTCCCACAGATGGGCCAAGCCATTGGCAGCTGCATCAGGTGTGAACCTCAATTCTTCAAGTGGTTGGATAGGGCTGCCTGATGCTGCTCCAACCATGGAAAGGCTTTAAAAACTCATCAGCAGAATAAATGGGCGGGTTTGCATTAAACAGACATGCGGTAAGGAACAAGATAGCAGGTTTGTCATTGGGGGTGAGGCAGTTTATTGCATTTACATTCCACTACTGCCTGGCAGGGTTAAGCAACTGGATGATCAAGTTAGCAAACATCAGTATGAGAGTTTGGGCAATGGTGCATTTTTCAGATTGAATGGTAAAATTTTAGTAAAAAAATTAAGGTGGATGGAGGCTGTGGTAAGCTGTATGGAGAGTTCAAATTTTATTTAACGTAAAGCGTGGAAAATAAATGAATAAACTGACAACTGCTCCTGGGCTGGGAAGATGCCATAAGTACTGATAAATTGCATAGAAGAGGTAACATGTGATTGGTTGTTTGAGTTTTGGCAAAGTGATTTGGTTGGTTGGCATTGAGGTGAGTAGAGATAGGCTCAAGATTTTGAGGAAAATCAGAAAAACTTTTGCAAAATTTTCTGCATTCTTGGGACCAAACCAAGTCAACAGTACCAATCCAGGTCCTGGTCATCCGAGTCAGCCTGTTTACATGGTTCAGATTCTCCAGATTCATCCCAGGAGGTAAAAACTGTTGGTTTGAGTTGTTTGAGACTCTGTCCGATCTCTTGAATAAAGTATTCACATGATCTAAACCTCCCAGATCCATCCCAGAGCTTTGGGGCTACTGGTCCAAGTTGTTTTACCTAATTAATGATTTGAGTAGTGTCCCAATCTGATTTCCGTTTTGTCCAGTCCAGACTTGCTCTCCCAGACCTGAATTTGCAGGCTAGGCTCATATGTTGGTAAATTCTATATCCCACAAAATTTTGACATAGTTTTCTGAGGAGTGAGGGTCCCATGGCCTTTCCATGGCCTCTGGTGCGCTCAATCTCTCTGCAGACTCCATCTCCTAAACTAATAGGGTTGAGGAGGTGAGGAAGAGGTGGGAATGGGTTATCCTTGGGATAGGCAGTCACTCAGCACTTGTCTACCATGTGGGACAAGTTGCTCAACTGCAACAGGGGGTCCACTAGGCCCTTGTAACCTTTTTTTGTTTAGAAGGTGTGGTGCACCTATCCAGGTGCAGAGACTGGTCTCCAGTACTTACAGACCATGCTTCAGAAGGAGTCATGAGATATCCTGGGTATTTATAAGGAAATATAATTTATGAGGTTGTGACAATCAACATAATTTGGCTTGATTGTTGTATGGGAACAATCACAAAAGATCTCTTTGTATAGGAATCAGTAATTGTTATAAGTCAAAAAACTACTAACAACCTAATGGGAATAATTGTTGGTTAAAAAGATCACCCATTAGGTCAAGTAAAAATAATTAAAAAGACAGAAAGGCAATAATCTCAGAATTTTAGCCATAAGGTATCATTTGGCCTGCCAATGTGATCTCATAGATTACTGTTATATGTCAGTTATGAGAGTCTCTATTATTGGTAATATTGAACTTGTTATCAAACTTTATGACTGTTTACTATATATAAAATAATAAAAATAACAAATAGAAACCAGAAATTAGTTACAAAAAGGTTAATAAACGAAGAATTTTAAGACTTTTATTTTTATATATGGAACTTAGAAAGAAGTTTAGATTTAATGTTTTTCTAATTTAGTATTGAATTTTTTTATAATTCACTAAAATACTCTTAGCAAAAATCTTTATAAACTCAAAAAACACTATTTTTTTCACACAACCTATACTGTCCATAAAATTAATATCATAATTAAATGACTTTAGAAGATATATAAGTCATAATGATAGATTTTCAACACTAAAGTAAAAATTTCAATGCACCTGCAGTTAGATTATCTTTTCAACATCATCTCATTTACTATGAAGAATTTATATCAGTTTGATTTTTTGGGATAATATTAGCTCATAAAAACATAACTACATAAGACTTTGGAGTAGACTTTAAGAGATCATAGTCATCCCTTGTTAGTAGTATGTAAAAAATTTGAGGGATAAATCATTATTTTCTCAAATTAAATTATCTAATAAATTCAACTTTAAAATGAATACTATACAATCTTAAATAAAGTTACTTTTATCTTTCATAAAACCTATGCAGCATATATTGAAGTGTTTTGTCTAAGAAGACCACTAGAAGTGCCATATAATAAGCCAGCCATTTTAGAGTGTATGGATGTCACAGAGGCACTTAATGTTCCAACTAAATTTAAAAAAATGACGTGAGGTTTAATGTAGGTTTGTAAGACTAAAGAAATTCCAACTCAACATCATCACTTCATTAAATTTTTCTTTTAGGGAAGTTTTTTTAACATGCTTTATAAAGTTGTTCTGGTATCAGCATGATACATATACTAGTTAAAGCAACCCAAAAGTGTAACAAGTTTTATAAATTAAGTAAAAAATTTAATAATAAATTAAACCAGTCACAAAAGAAATAAATTATTTATTAGTATGGAAAGACATCATGTTATAAAATATTCTTAGTGTTTTCAAGGATGGATTGCTCATTATATTTTTTTCCTAGTTTTTAGAATTTTTATAATAATGAGAAATGCTAAACAAATGTCTAAGACTTGTGTGAGGATTTTCAAAGATGAGGATATTCTATAAAAACTAGATGATACAAGCATTAACCTGATGGTTAGTTAAGCAACATATTTTTGTATAAAAAGCACTGCTGGCTTAAACAATCTTTCCTAGATTAGTAAAAAAGGGGTTGATCATAATATTTACTATTATTCTAAATTGATTATCTGGGTTAAAAGCTATCATAACATAAAAAATTTCTTGACCATGATTTTGAGATCAAGCAAAACTAAGTATTACATAAACAAGGAAAACTTTTTGAAATTAACAACATATTTTTAAATTAGTTGAGTTAATATAAATTATTCATGATTTTTTACGCTAACACTCAATTTTAAGATTAATTCTTAGAGTAAATAATCTGTACTGATCGAGAACTGAATTTGTTTAGCTTATTAAAATCCATAAATTTTGGTAAAAATATCATTAGAGCGTTAAAATCTACAAAATTATGAAGTTTCATAATGGCAGAGGTGGTAGCTTTACCATTAGAAATAAAACTTATATATATATTATAAATACTTATAAAATATATGATCTTGAAAAAAAACTGTTGGATTATATGGAAAAAGCTTCTTATATCTAAACTTTAGAGTTGAAAGATTATGGGCTTAATTGCACACAAGCAGTTTTTTAATTAATGATATTATATTTACCTTTACCATCTGAATTATTGATCTATTGAGAGGCTGTTGGAGACAATGTGCAGTAAGTTTTGAAAAATCCTTATATATTATCAAGATCATGATCCTTATGGACAGATCAAAAATACACCAGTACAACCAATTTTTCAGTTGCACTAATTACATGTTAGAAGTCTTATAAACAACCTTTAAAAATTAATTATAATCATTGTATATAATCATTAACAAGCTATACAAAGAACGAGCTATCTACAAATACAGCTACATTTATAGAAAAAATTTAAAAGCCTATATAAAGTAAAAAGAAATGTTTTTAAGGTTGTTAATATATATTAAATGCAACTATATACATATGTAGTTTTTAATTTACTAAACTTGGGGAAAGAGACTAATTACTTCTCTTTATGCTTCTTATAAAATTAATAGCATATAAAATCAGATACTTTATAAGATTTTTAAGTATTTTTAAAATATTAGACTCATTATTGATCTCTTTTCTGCACTAATCCTTGTTGAGATAACAATCTAAAATATAATATATTAGTTAATGACTTTTTGCTTATACAGCCTTTATAAAAAGAAGATATCCTACTAGCCCAGTTAATGGATTGTTACATCTGACTAAAGAAGCTTTTAGAAGGCTAAAATTATAGTTGTCCATATTGGCTGAGACTTGCAAAAAATGCAAGATTTTTACTAATAGAGTTAGAGATATGTTGAAGCGTGGAGGATAAAATATAAATTTCTGGGAAATTTTAAAGCAACCAAAGACAATGGCATAAGAATTTCATTTTTAACTAAACTAATACCAATTAAGGATAAAAGCTCTTTAACTGGAAAATACTTCTAAAATTGTCATATAATAGTGGCAACCAAAACATTGCAAAAACAGTTATCCAGTTTATTTACAGGAAGTCATACCTAGGGGAAAGGAAATACCCAAGCTACAGAGAAAATTGCCAAGAACTTCTGAGTTAAGATCTATATCCAATTAGCTTTTGGATTTTTGGCATTCCATAATATTTTGAAGTAAGAATATTTGATCATTTTGATTGGGTTTAAACCTTACCAGCAGTGGTCAATTTTTTAGATCAGGCTTAAACCCCAATTCATGAGGTGACAAATGTTCAGATTCTGCAAATTATCTGATGTTGGATGATTATTAATTTGATTTCTGTTTCACAAGAGAGTTGTAGGATATTCCTGAATCTGTTAATGGTTTTTGCCCTAGAAATGGGTTGCATTTTAGTTGGTCTATTACTTCCTGTTCAAATCCTTTCTTGGAAAATGTTCTCCCATCCATAATTGCATTTTCAATAGTCAATTATCATCCACAAGATCTCTATTGTACTTTTAATGATGAAATTCAACTATAAATATTGTTTGCATATTCTAAATAAATGGTTTATTTTGGTATCTAATATTTTTGTTTATTTATTTATGTATGATTTTTAGCATAGTCTTGAATATTTAAAGGTCTAAGTAGTTTATTGTGTGTCATACTATATTATGATAGCTAGAGTTGGGCCAACTAACAGTAACCATTTCAAGTAACATCCAGAAGGTTTATGAGCTACACTATTTGTGCTCCTACAGGGGACTGTAATAGAAAATCAATTTTTAAACCTCACAATGGACCCAACTCAGTAAGTGAGTGGTAAGAGTAACCAATCTGTCATTTTCCATGTTGAAACTACTACTTCTAAAAGAATAGAGCTAGAGGAAGTTGAATTTCAGGATTCCTCACAAAATGAGAACTTTGAAACCTACATTTATACTGAGGATCAGCTGAGACAGATTAGACAAGTGTTACTTTAAAATTTTGGCTCTTTAGCCATAAAATCTAATTTTTTACCCATTTTATTTTATTGTCAACAGTATCAGGACCAGCTGTTTCAGAAATATGAATCTTTTGCCTTTGAGTTATCATCAACTACTACAGCAAGCCAATAACGTACTTCAGATGGGGCAATATCTCGCTGGGTATTATCAATACATGGTATGGATTTTCCACATTTTTTGCCACATTTTTTGCCACCACTACCTGATAATGGAGGTGTTTAATAGAAACCAGTAATATGTGAAGCGTTTCAGGCTCTGAATAGACAGCTTGAAGTCAGTTTTAGGGCCTTTGTCAGACCGTTAATGACAACCACAATCTTTTTGTGTATATTCAATTCTAAGTCAAACTTATTGATCAATAAAACTGGAGCGTTTTAACATATAAGTTATCAGGTCATGTAAAATGCAAGGTCACCAATGAATGGATTCAATGCATGACTCAGCTTATAGAGGAAATTGATGTATTTGAGTTACTCCAGGTGACATTACCCAACAGGCTGAGGTGGTTGAAAAACTTAATTGATAAACCCAATGTTATGGAGGTGGCTGCACAGAACTTGGTAAGCAACATGGAGACCACCGCCCACCTCTAGTTGGGAGTCAAGTAGATCAAATATTGACAAGCAGCCATGCAGCGGGATATCAAAGGGGTTGAGAAGATGAGTTCAGGCTAGAAAAAAAGTAAAGATCTCCTTCAATCAAAAAATGAGGTATATTTCAAGTCTGCAAACTCCATACATTCCAGGTTTCACACAAAAAATAAGATAAACTGCACACTAGCATGCATTAAGTATTAAAGAGATTTTGTTGAGCTATGAAATGAAAACAACAGTGTTTTTAGGAGCAGGAGAATCAAATCACTTGGGTATGACAAGTTTAAGGCGAATTGCAGGATGGTAGATGTTGGTACCATTTTTAAATCGTAACCCCTGCTTAACCAGATTACTTGTAGAAAAACCTTTGTAAGAAGAAGATCTCTCAGAAATGATGCACATGCCTACAATTTCAGTGCTTACAACATTTTTCCTTACCTCTTTCTGTAAAGATGTCGGATACCAAACTAATTCAACCCCCAAGCTAGTAACCCAAGACCACAGGTTAGTACAGCACCAGTGGTATCCATATCAGGAGGTTTCTATCCAGTGTTTTAACAATTTGATTCATTATATATCCTTTACTTTGACAAGCATGGAAACGTACAGCCTATTTATAAATTGTTTTGATGGCCATACATGGAGAAGATGGCCTTTTTAAAGCAACTACCATGAGTAACTATTTAGCTAACCAGAGTCAAGATCTGATCATGAACTACTTATATAAGAAATGCTAGACCTTTGCTGATGAGAAAAACATGGTTATATGAGAGTTTAGATCATTAAACGAATGTCCATTTAAAATGCTGAATTCATGACTATTTTTTTAAGAAGAAGAAAAACATTAATGAGCTCATTGAACAGTTTTAAATGAGAATAAGTACTGCTGGGTGCTAAATACATGGTCAACTTTGCCGTCAAGATCACGCTTTAAAATGCCACCAAAAATTATCTGGCGTTGCACCGTTCCCTGCTTTGAGAGTTTGTGAAGCATTTAGAGTCACCATTTATGATTAGATATCTAAAGAAGTGTGGGATTACATTTTGGCTACATGAAGTAGGAGCCCAAGCCGTCCATCTCTCTTAAGCTACTAAGAGTGCTAGAGGGGACACGGAGAACTTTCATCCCTACTGATTGAATTTTGGAAATTGTGAAACATATCTTGGGTAGCTTGTTAGATCTGTGAATACCAAGGACATTATGCGGCCTCCTGCCTTAAGCGACGTCCTGAGATAAATTTTTGATTTTATTAAGAGGATAAAAGCCAGGTAGAAGGGCCTTGGCATTAGAAGGGAGACACTCTATTGCCATTTATAATCTAGTTTTATCCTAGAGTCCTACGGAAAATGTGAGTCAGCCCCATATCCAAAAACCAACTAATACAATCTTATAGCACTGGCTATAAATAAAGTCAGTGTGATGCCATGGAATGAGAAGGACAAGAAGTTGCCTCAAACCTTACGCCACTCAGATTGCTTAGCACAATCAATATTAAAATACTGAAATACCTTAAGCCTTACCTCCTCTGAAAGGAGTTAATGTTGCATTATCAATTGAGACATTTTTTAAAACAAACTTCCCTGAAATAAAAAAATTAAGACTATGATTATCCTAGATCACCAACACTTCCATGCTTGCAAAAGATGATAGTCACACTGTATGTCTGATAGTAATTATATGATATCTACGTAAATAAAGTTCATGTTTGAGCCATTGTTGACAAAGGACTCTTAGAAAGACTTTGTCAGTCAGTTCAACAGGTGATTGAGGATAGCTCCTGATGTAGTCCACCATTAACAATATGGAATGGCTGGGCCTTTGAGTACCACAAGTGAGGGGCGTAAAGAGCTTTACCAATGAGGTTAAACTCTTTGCAGATTAGTGTCTCTTCTATAGTGCTTCCTAATTACAACAGTTAATTTTTTCTGGTTCTGCCTTTCTTAAGTTTTATGGCACTGTTTTAAACTATGATGAGAATACTTTTACTATCATTGGTCAAACATTATCCCTTCAATATTTGAGGGATAACCAAACATCCAAATTCATAGGAATAATTTGATTAATGTGATTTATAGCAATGGTGTAGTCCCTATCCATTACCAAAAAATATTTTATATAAGTTCTCTTCCTACTGCCACAATTTCTTTTAATAAAAGCATTCCTCTTAAAGCCTCTAGGGACTGGACTATATATCCTAGAGAATAGCGTGTGTTGTTAACCAGAATGAACCTAAAGTTAATTGAAGTGTTGTTAAGGTATATTTAATATCTCAGCTGCAATTGTGGGCTGAACTTCCTGCGTCTACTGTAATATCGTCTGTTACAAAATAATCTATATATTAATTACAAACCTAACTACTTAAAATGTTTATCAAGAGTTAGGAAGAAGATCACATTCATGCATCTTATTACACTGAAAAGATACTTATAAATACATGAGGTCGAAAATTTGACAGAGTTTGACTACACAAACCTCTTTTATCAAATTGTAGAGTTATTTTCCATGGACAACTTAACAGGATAACTGAGAAACATAAAATCAAGCGATGCCATCATAAAAAATATGCTTAAATATTTGCAACAAGACAACTATGATTTTAGATGTGCTGGGGTATCCAGAATCAGAAAACATTGAAGATCCAAGACCCATTTGCTTACACATGATATGCAGAGAAGTAAGACCAGCAATAAGGATGCGCAAAAGGAATTGGAGAAGCTTATAAATCAGGGGACGTCTTTCCCCTCGCGCATTCATGGACCAGGTTGGTACTCATACTCAAGAATAAAGTTGAATCTAATAGAGTCATTATCAATTACTGATGTTAAATAATATAAGTAAAAATGATTATTATCTTTTTCAACAAATAGATGAATCCCTGAGCCAATTGAGAGAAGCGTAATATTTTACAGTTAAAAATCTCATCAGCAATACTGGAGCTTGACCTACCATCTAAAGATCAGTAAAAGTGCGCAATTATTACCTCTCAAGGGTTGTTACAACTGACTCAAATGCCTGGGGATTTTCAACGCCCCAGCCACCTTACAACAGGCGGTTGAAACAATTATGGGATATTTAAAAACGATGTGTGCTTTAATTATCTTACCAACATAAATGTTCTCAGAAAAGTTCACCCAACATTTAGCTCACCTAATGATGTCTTTCAGGAGTTATCCTGAGCTCAACAAAAAATCAGGCCTAGAAAGTGTCAGTTTTTAAGCCCCAGATGGTGTATCTGGGGCACATCATTAAAACTCAAGGAATATGAGTACAGCCTCAAAATCTTGATGCTATTAATTGCATGCGAGATCCCAAAAGTAAGTGGGATAACAAAGTAATCCTCAGAATGGTCAGATACTACCATCAATTTATACTGTGTTTTGCAAAAGTTTCTGATCCCTTACTACATCCACTCTGAGGAGGCATTACCTTCTAATGGTCTCAAGATTTAAATTACTCCTTCAACCAACTACAGAGAGACTTGACTGAAGCTATCAAACTGAGTTATCTCAGCTTTGACCAGCCTTTAATAGTGCAATCTGATGCGTCCCTCACAGCTAAATGAGCTGTATTCTCTTAAATGGTGGATGATGGAGAGGAGCACCTGGTAGCCTTATGCAGTCGTGTCTTAGACAAACATGAGGCCAATTACATGGTACCTGATCAAGAATACTTAGCTGTCATATATGACTGTAAACAATTATAAGTCAGTATACATGGGATAAAGTTCAAAGTTGTCACCTATGTTCTCTGCAATAGTTATATAATCTTAAGGAACCCACAATTACAATAGCATTCTAGCCCTGTCATTACAGGCCTACAACTATATGTTAGCACATCACTCAGGACATATCCATCAAAAGCTGATGGTCTCTCATAGCTGCCTGTCAAAACAGCATTATCCCCTTTTGCAGATTGACTATTTGAAAAAAGTGAAAACAAAGAATTATGATGATTAAAACCCAACTATTGGGCGCATATTGGATTAATTGATGAGTGACACCAAAATTTAGGAAAAAAAATTATATATAATTGTGCGAATTGACTGAAGGCTATATCCTCCACCTTTGGCTCATCTAGAAATAATTATACAAGCTCATTGCGCCATGTACCATGGAGGTCTACTTTTGAACTTAGTGCTAATTCACAACTGTATTATTGGGAATCACTACGGTTCAATATCAAATTTGTATAAACAAGATGCCATGAATGTCAAGCGCATCATCCCTATAAGTCTACAACTACCTACTGGTTCATCAAGACTATACTTGACATTCAGTGTCTACATATATTATAAGTTTTTCCCAGCTAGTGTCTTCAACTTCATATAAATTTTAGCAATTGACAACCTACAAGGTAAGTCAAAGCCCAAGACGTAAAAGATCATGGGGCTTATATCTACTGCTAAATATATAATGGAACAGGTAACCCACCAGCCTAGTTGTCCAAAAAAGGTATTCATGAAAAATGACACATATTTCACTTCTTGAGTCATTCCCAAGCTGAATGATCTATTGGGAATCCATGGAGTTCTTGCCATCCCTTACCATCCTAATACCAATGGAACGGTAGAACATACCCATGGTACTTTAGTACAAGCCCTTCATAAGTTTGCAAATGATTCTTTTTCATAATAGCCATATACATGGACTAAACCTTTCTGCTTACACTATCAATTACCACAGTAGTACAAAATATCCACACTTCCAGCTTTCTTATGGTCATTAATCTGCGTTACCGCATATACTTCATTCCACCATTACTGATGAGGATGAGATTTGACCATCTTAATACTTCAACTTAGTGGTGAACCCCTAATTAAGTTTCAGATTAAGTCATATAGAGAATCCCTGACTAGGAAAGTTAATCAGAAAAAAACAGATGATATGTAACGGTTTAGAGTGCTAATCTTTGCATTTGGCAATCAAGTTGATTACTGAGATACTTATGGATTTGGTAGGACGCATAAGTAGACTAATTTATGAAAAAGACCTTATGTTGCACTTGACAGGGTCACTGCCAAAGCATACACTATTCTGATCCTGAATGATGGGAGAATAGTTAATATGTTCACGCTTAGGTTTTTGACCTTATCATGAACTTTATCATTTTAATCAAAATATTAATGGTAAATTAAGTCAAGGGGAAAGTTTTGATATTCATTGATTTTATTCCTGGTTTGTGAATCTCAGTTATTATACAGACCAACTTCGTTATTAGATTTTTGCCCTAATTAGAATTGCATTAGAGTTGCCCCTGTGACTTCACATTTAGACTGGATATCAGAAATTAACACCCTCCTAAGAATGCATTTAACAAAAGTCAATGGTCCTCATCATGAGAGTTCTATTGAATCTTGAATTAAGAAATTAAACTATAAATATTATATGACTATTATAGTTGAAGGACCACTTTTTGTTGTCAAATATTGTTGTTAATTAATGTAGATCTTTAGCATAGTCTTACCTATACTAAAAGATTGAGAACTCTACCGCTTAGTCATACTATATATTATAGCTAGAGTTGTACTGGTCATTGATAACCTGTGCAAATATCATGTAAAAGGATTTACGCACTAAACATTACAACACCCCTTTTTTGATCTTTGGTATAAAGGGGTAAAGAAATGTAAACTATCAACTATGTACCTATATCTCACATTACCATGGGCAATATAAACAATCAAATGTTCAATTCCCTTTTATAAAAGACTTTATAAGGTCCTGACCAATTTTAATTTAATTTTTTGTCTCTTCCATCTGGATGATGATTGTTCCCAGATATTGGGATATCAGACATGATGGGAAAAATATCAACCGGTTGACTCCCACAAACAAATCATGCGTCTATATCTGAGAAGTGGGTTAGAGAAGCTACCTTGAAAATTTATAAAAATCAAGTAGTCAGTAAGGCTCAACCTGATACTAGGAAAAAAGTTCATTGGATCAATTTGAGCCCAAGTTACTCTGAGATGTAATCCTTCTTAAATTAGATGAAGGAGCATCAAAAGGTCTGGTGACTTAACTCAAGGTAGCACTTGAGGCATTAAATTAAGATGAACCCCAGAAGAGTAATAATTAAGAATCTAAAAAATGATTAACTATATTGGTAACATGTTTCATCTGAATTGGTATATTTAACTTAGATTTTACCCTATCAAAGATATTGAACAAAGGCATTATAGTATCTATATTGCATTGCCTGCTTAAGAGCCTTTTATCAAGATAGATTCCTCTATTAATTCAATTAATCCTTTTCCTTTTAGGTTTATATTGTTAAATTGTGACATATAAAACCCCTATTTATAACTATAATAAAATTACATCAATAATTCTATATCTTTCTATGGTACTTAACATAAATAAGACTATTTTACTGTATTTACCATAGGATGAGTACTATAGATGATGGAACATAAGCGGTGATTTGGCACTCTATTAGATAAAATACACTTTTAATGCATCTTAGACGTCTTTAAGTATTTAATATTTGGCTTTATTGGTCATAGCATATTGAGTTTTTTTACTGAAGCCCAACAGGCTGGTGCTCACTAAAGGGGCACAGCCAACATATAAAGATACCTGCAGCTATTTATCCCCTATGGAAAATAACCCAATTGATAGTGTCACCCTTAGGTACACAAAGGTAACAGTGAAGAAGATTATTGAGTGGTAAATTTACCCTTCATCACATTTAATGAAGTTCAAGAAAAGCTTATGAAGATTACCAGATGTTATCACCTAATTTTTATCTTCATTAAAGGAGTTTAAGAGTTGCTTTATGGAGTCATAAGCCTAGGAGAAAGAGCCATCTACAAAGGGAATCCTCTGTGCTCAGGACTCTCATGAACCTATACAAATCCCTTTCTCTTCCAGAGAGTTATGGATCAATTGTGACTCTATCTCATTCTATCATACAAATTTGTGCACCCTGCGCTTTGTCATAATAAGCATTTGCTAGGAGTCCATAACGAGGAACTCCACCATCATACCAATACCCAAGAAAGCTAATGGATGGCCTATGAGCATGTATATAATTTAGCACCACAAATTATTTAGACGTCCGTCATTATATTAAGGCAAACAATACTTACATCATAAGCACCATAATCAGATTGGACTATTAATTCTGATGTTATCATGTATTTGGAGGAACTATAAAGCTCCTTTGAAAAGGAAATTTCAGAGAAAAAGAAAATACTAAGTGATTATTTGTTACCTTTACTGAAGAGCTCTGAAGACAAATATCAAAGACCATGGGAAATGACATCCCAATCTTTTTATAGCCGTCAACAGGAAGAAAAAAAACTATCCTTAAGGCATGTCTAGAGCAAGCCCTACAACAAATTGATGAGCTAGAGGTCATAAACCTCAAAGACTTCATTAGTATCTCAGAGTATTAATTCTTGAGTGGCCATGTTAGACAGTATCTAATATTCCATGGGACTCAAAATTTATTCATTCTATTACCAAGTACTTAACAAATTGAAGAAAGACTTGAGAGGCATTTATTCCAGTCAAGAGAACAATAACTTTGTCTATTGTCAATTTAATGAAGCTGAGAAACTCTGGACTAATCTTTTGAAGAGTTAAAAATCCAAGACTGTCAAGCCTCCTCAGAGAACCAAATGCAAAAAATAAAAGAGGACTTGAATTGACGCATTGAAATATTCAGAGTCTGAGAACAAGCTTTTGTGAACCTACTGCTCATCCGCTCACTAACAAAATCATGATCTGGACATCCGCATTAGGACATGGAGAACAATAAAATCATTCTTAAAAGAAAGATCAATCTTTTAGGATGCTATTAAGAGCTACTCTGGAGGAAATGTAGCAACATCTCAACCTCTACAG
This sequence comes from Massospora cicadina, assembly GCA_022478985.1. Taxonomy (NCBI): domain Eukaryota; kingdom Fungi; phylum Entomophthoromycota; class Entomophthoromycetes; order Entomophthorales; family Entomophthoraceae; genus Massospora; species Massospora cicadina. Next base: position 15,831 of record JAKSZP010009596.1, on the reverse strand, counting down.
GACCAAATATGTCAATTCAAAATCAATTTATACAGAGAAACTTAAGACTGAGATTACTGAATCCAAAGCTCTCAGAATAAACATCATTATCATATTAAAGGACACTACTTTTAATCCTACATTCAAGGATAAGTTTACACCTGTCAAAGGGAGCATCACATCTTTCCTCCACATCTATGAAGACACGTTGAAAGGTCGACCAATCATCAAAAGGTTAAGCATACATTATCTTGCTTAAGTCATATGGCTTAAAAAGTTATGGTGCCTCATATAGATGACCTGCGTACCTGGAGAGAAGTATAGGGACCGCTTAACAGGTATTTGGGGAAAAGCAGAGCCTGATTATGAAGAAATGTGACTTTATAAAAATCATGATGTATTAGTTTAAACTCTAGCAAAATTTGCTGAACGTTTCTTTAAAAAGCATAAAAGCTATTGACCACAAAGATAAATCTGGACAATAAAGTAGCAGCTTTAATTGCTAGTTTTACATAGTAACCCTGACCTAGCCATACATGTCACATCCATCAAACGAAAATTCATTTTCATATTAGACATTAAAGAAGCCTTACTCAATGTAGGTGACATAAACAAGCCAGAGACCTCCTGAAAGGCCTCCACAAAACCTAGAGGTTTTTTGAGTATTGAGATTTTAACGAGATTATTGCTCTTTTGATATCAGCTATTATGATTTATTAGTCAGGCATCGATGCCAATTAATTTATCTGATTTAAGGGTTTTGACTGTACTTAATTTAACGAATTCAATGGATCACCTTATGTTGGGCGCCCTTGCTGACTAAAATTCCACTGGTCTGTCTTTTGTATTCATTGAATCCCAGCATTTTGAGTTAATTATGTCATGCAACCTTGACTACTTTACCTTGTCAACTTTCAAGAGTTCAGTTGATCCCAGTGGTTAATTACAACATGCAATCAATTCACATGATTTACTCAATTGAACCTGCTTCTACTTTTGGTTGTTTCAGTCTTAATTTAGCTCATCAAAATGAGTCTCAATATCTAACAATTCCCAAAGCATCTGGATAAATTACCAATAGATATTTAAGGATATTTTAATGGTGCAGCTTCACGTCATGCTCCCCAATCAATTGGGTTAGCTATTTCAATACAATATTTTGGATTTCATAGGATTTACTGGCGACTTATGCCAAGGATCAATCTTCAGCTAATTTCATTTAATAAGATTTTCCAGCGACTAATACTTAGGATAATCTACAACTAATTTAATTTAATAGGATTTGCCAGGGACTTAGCTGAGGATCAATCTACAACTAATATTTTTTAATGATTTTTAGTAGACAATGCTATAGTTTTATATTTAGGATTGCCAGCCGAAGTTGCTGAGATTTTTTCATGCTAGGGTTACTTGCAGACGATGCTGAGGATTTCTGGGATAGATTTTAAGTTGCTGTGAGTTACACCAATAATATTTCATGAGTTCTGGCGAGGTATGCCAAAGATGGTTAAGGTTGGAGCCTTTCCAATGTTTATCCCCTGTGCTACCCCAGAATCCAATATATCCCAAAATCATATGAAAATTAGTTGGGTAAGCTGATCAGCTATAAAAAGCTCCATCTTTTTTATCTAAATAAAAATCTGCATTTGCCTATTCTTTTCTTTTTCAAGTGATTCGTTACTGGAAATCATAATAATAAAGAGATCCCCAAGGATTAGATGCTTGGTCAAGTAAATCTAGGGAGTTAAACGGTGCTACAACACCCCTGATGCCAATGAAGGCAGCGTAGCAAGGTGTCAACAGACCTCATACTGTTGATCCTGGCACACTAGCCAAGTTCCTGAACCACTAAAAATTGTGAATTTTTCAACATTGTGGAAGAAGCGAAACCTAAGAAGGAGGAAAGCCAAGATGCAACTACTTCAAGAAGAACCATACCAAGGATATGTTCTTTAGAAGAACCCTGCCCTTGCAGAGCAGGGAAAAGAAGATCGCCTTAGGGTCAGGTATCTATAAAGATGACAGACCTAAAGTACCTGAAAGAAAAACATTGGTAATTGTTCATCTCACTTGTTCTTGAAAATGAACCTGATGATTCTGAAGGGGGTCTTGAGGACACAGATTACTTATTAGGTTCACCCACTGAGCTAGTTGTTCTAACCATTTAAACATTGAAAATATTAATTACGCTCAGGTTCACAAAGGCACTTATCTCAGTCAGGTTATTAGATGCCCATGATTAGCAATATAACCAATGATAATAGAGGGGTATCTTGCCCTGCTGATCTGACCCATATCAAGCATCCATAGTCTCCTGGAGAGAAAAAGAAGTATCAGGACTACCTGAAAGCTTAATGCGACGTTCTTGATCAAAAAGGTGTTGCCTTCAACTGAAATTTATAATTATTACCAAAGTGGAAGTGGTAATTTAGAGGTTTTAGTTATGGTTATTTTGGATATGGGACCACCTATCAATGTTATGTTTTCTTGACTCATCAAGATCAGGCTCTCCCCAGACCTCAAATACACTCAAGGGTACAGTACCACTAGTCTGAAAAACATCAATGCGAGAGTGTATGCTTATCTCTGCCAATCCAAGTTAGAAAATTATTAAATTCAGCTCCAGCTTTTGCCCTAAACAACAGTCAATATGATATACTCAATGGGACACAGTTTATGATTGAATATGAAGGAGTTATTAATCTGAAAGAGAGATTCTATCGCTCCCTATATATGATTTTCCTCTTGTCTTGGTAATAAAGACTCCAATAAAAAGGATAACATTTGTCCAAATGAATACCTTGTTCCACTTATCCTTTGTGATATCCACCTCTGGTGGAAACACGAAAAGCTACCTGACTCAGAAGATGCATCATAGGGCATATCATTTTATGTTACTGAGGAGGTAGATATTAAACCAGATAATAAAGAGTTGTTTTCACCAACATAACCCTGAATATACCCCCATACTACTTGCTTCATGTTACTTGTGTCAATGGAGTTGGTAGGTTTTAAAAAAGTTTTTGTCAAGAGTCCTTTATCCAGTCTATCAGCGGCCCAGTGAGCTAATAGTTGGGAAATTAACCAACAGTGATATCCTAGTCAAGAAGCATCAAGAAATTGGGAAAGGTCAATTACTTCCTATTGATGAAATTTAAAAGGACAACTTATTGGTAATCACCTTCTTTTGGCCTACTCACCAACAATTTTTTGCTCTCCTTCAAGTCCAATTATGAATAAGTTAAATCAAAAAACTTTAGAAATTGCGCCAAATACTTAAAGATTATCAGGATAATCATCTATGTTAGATGTTGAATATGATCACATTAAAGACTGGACTTAAAGTACAGAAGTAGGAGATTCAAGACCTATCTGATCAAAGCCATATAGGAAGTCAAAGGTATAGGAGTAATACTTGACAAAAGAGCTTAAAAATTTTGGATGTTGGCTTAATTGAGCTCTCCCAGAGTGTATGGGCATCTTTGCTTTACACATAAAGAAGAAGAATGGTGGTCACAGAATAGTGATGGATTACAGGAAGCTAATTAACCTCACTATGAAGGACTTTTATCCAATTCCAAGGATTGCAATGTCATGGCCTGACTCTCTGACTCAAATTTCTTCACTGTGATGGACCACACCAATGGATATTACCAGATGAGTCTTTCACTTGAAGGCCAAGAAAAATGCGCGTCAATATGCATGGAAAGACTTTTCAATCTAACTGACTCCCCAGTGATTATGCAACACTCCCGCCTCATTTGAATGGTTAAAGGATCACATCATGCAAGATTTTAAAATCAACTCTGTGATAATTTACCTAGACAACATAATGATGTTTTCTAAAACTTTATCAATTCTCTAGCCCACCTCAAGTAAGTGTTCCAATGAATGAGAAAGAAATATATTAATAAAATTTTAGAGTGTATTTCTTTCTAAAAGGACTTGGCATTTTTGACGTGGGCCATTTACTGTGAAAGAATTCAACCCTTTTACAATAAGGTTGAATATTCTCCAAGATGCCTGAGCCAATGATCCTTTGAGACATACAGTTATTATCAGGAATTATGAGATATTACCATCAAAAATATCTATAACTAAGCTTAACTCATTAAACTAATGTCTGACCTCTTATCCAAAATACCCCTTTCATCTGAGGACTATAGCAAAGAACTTCATTCAAGTCAATGAAGCGTTCGTTGAAGAGACAACTGATCTTGTGACATCCAGACTATGGAAAGCCCTACAACCTATCTACCAATGCCTCCAACATAGCTTTGGGCTTTTTTTCTCAACTAAATGATAACGGCATTGACCACCTGGTATCATATTATCAAAAGGCTTTCAAAAGCTTAGAAAATTACAGCATCACATAGAAAGTGTGCTTAGCTTTTCTCCTGGCAATAAAACTTTTCCAACCTTCCTTGTATAGTATGAACTTTACAGTTGTGACTGACCACGCCTCCTTAAAGGAACTGCAAAATATGAAAGATTTGACAAGAAAACCTATCCAGTTAAGCTCTCAAGCTTCAGCACTATAATATATATTTAGTCTAATTTTCTTAAATGAAGTATATTAATGTAGATGGACTGACTTGACTGCCCCTACTATATCTTGACAATAGCAAAGATGACATGTTACACGACCTACTTACAAATCCAAACTTATGGGAAGATGAACATGTACCAGTATAGAAGATGATCAAAAGTCATGCTCAAAATACAAATGTTATATACAATTACTTTACAAAAAAGGCGTAATTACTGGCTACCTCAAGTCTGATTCTAGTTTGATAATCTCACAGAGGAGATTAGTCTGCGCCCATGTCAGGGAGCAGTTGGGCAAGTAAGGTAAGAGGAACAGGTGGGAGGCCCGCGGCCTCAAACGTTTGAAAATGCCCCGGAGAAACTGGCGGAATAGAAAAAAAGTTCAAAAAACTGGTGGTCACTATTTCCCTGGAAATCCTCGCTTGGCAAGCATGATGCAACCAGTACATCAATATGCCGCACTCTTAGCCACTTTTGTCGGTGGAATATGGAGTCTGCGTGTTTCTGGACATCCAACAAACAGCTTTATGGGAAAAATTTTGTGGGATGTGCACACTTTTTTCCTGACCGCGGAGTACGTCACACCTCATTCCATGTCACGCGGTTGGCTGGACTTAGGTTTCAAAAACAAGGAGGCAGCAGACAAGGCTTCTGCGGTGCGCATAGTGATTGACCTCCCCAAAGGGCAATGGGTCATCAAAACAAAACGCACGAGATGGACAAAATTAAACCAAATTTTCCTCACGTTCAACTTCTTGCCTACTACAGTAAAACGTGACATTTTTGGAGAAACACCTGAAAGATGCTCTCTTCGTCTATGGCAAAATACAATCTTTCATAATGCAACGCTTTATGCTGATGCCACACCTGTGCACCAGCAAAGCCATCGCAGTTCTGACCCCAACTGAGGAGATTGCGAAGGACCTAACCCAGATCCCACACTCCTCTTTTATTAACATCGAAGGGCATACCACTTACCCTTTCCAGGTAACCGTGGACAGCGCGACACCCATCTGCACCCACTGTGATGCGTTCAGCCATAAGGCACACGCATGCACTATTAAAGAGGGCATTACATTCCAAGAGCACCCCTCAGCGGCCATGGCCAGCGGAGAGGTGCACTATGAACCAACTGTAAGCACCAAAGAGGCTTTCCCATAGGAGCACAAGGCTGCTACCTTCTGGTAAAACCTATTTCCCCCTAAGAGCGGAAGAAGGCCAAGCAGGCCCACAGGGCCACAGCCAAGGAAGCAGCCAAAGTCACCACCGCTATCCCACACTCCCAACACCAGGAGAACATTGAAACCTTCGTGGCAGAAGCAAATTGGGAATCCACCAACCAATCAGATTGGGAAGCCCATACTGATTTTGGGCCACCCGATCTGAGGATCCAATGGGTGACTCAAATTCTCCCAATCTTTGCAACCAAGCTCCAGTCAAAACCAACTTGGCCTTCAACCTACCTGAAAAAAAAATTTTACCCCGCTTGATGGTGCACTGAACTTGTCCGCACCACAAAAAATTTGTCCAACGTCGGGGAAACAAAAAGTGAAGGCAAAAGCCAATGCAAACCTTTCTGCAAAAATTAACAAAAATACCAATAGCGTTGCTGCAAACACCCGTGCTGCCATGAAGCCCATGGGGATCTTGAGGAGGCTAGTGGGCCCAGGTGCCCACCCCCTCACACCTAAGGTGCAATGAGGGAAACCTTCACTTTAGGGATGTTGATATTGCTGGACTCAAGGCCTCTCTGTCCTGGGCTAGGAAACTGAGTTTTTTACAACAAAATTTACCCGTGGATCTCCTGGCCATCCAGGAGTCCCACTGTCTGCGAGGTTCCGAGGAGGCTTGGAAAACAATGCTCCTCCCATCCCTATCCTTTTGGTCAAAGCACTGTGGGGTGCTAATTTGGAAAAATAATTTTTTCAAATTTTTATTGATGGAAACCTTCCTCAATGGCTGAGTCCTCGTTGTCACCTTTTTGTGGGCTGAAGTGGTACATGCTATCATCAACATCTATGCCCCAAACGGTGCATGGGAGCATCAGAAATTTTTCTCATTGGTTAAATCCCTCCTGCTACCCTCAGACCCTTTCGTAGTTGGTGACATGAACTGTTGGCTAAACACTCCAACGGACTGGTGGCCTTCCTCCTCCCACGCCCCCCAGGGCCACATTGAACTTCGCGTTCTAAAGGCCACCCTTGGGTTAATGGATGCACTGCCGCGGCAAGCTTCGCTGCTCAAGAACATGATGCGCCCCCACGTCCACAATGGCCAATTAAGGTCCATGTCCCGCATCGACCTTATCCTTATGCTGGTGAAATTCCAACCCCACATATCCCACTTTAAAACAACAAAAATGGAATTCTCTGACCATTGACTGGTCTTGATAACCTACCGCCTACCTGTCACAGCTGCTAAGGCCCCACATTGGTGCAAAATCTGCCCCCTGAAGCTCACGTTGCCAGGATTTTCACATGGGTGGAATCAGCAACTTTGGCAAAAGAGTTTGTTGCACTGTTTTGCGCGGACCCATTTCCACATGGGCAACTTTCAAAGAAGATACCATCCGCCAATCTCGCCACCTCTCCTCCAGACGCTCACGAGCCACGTCGGCCATCATTTTGCACACTCTGGCAGAGAGGGCACACCTGGAGTCCAAAATCCTGGCTACAGGATACAGCTCTGTATGGGGCTGGAAGTGGGCGGAGGCAGCTGCCCACCTCAAGGCTCTTGAAAGGCAACACAAACATCGGGTTTGTGTTCTCGCAGGGCCAAACGCATCACAAAAGGTGACAAGTGCACTGCATATTTCTTTAAAAATTTTGCACCACGCCAGAGCGTGGCCTACGCACAGGTGTGAAGATCAGATGATTCCATTGTGGATATGCCAGCCAAAGTGGCAATCAAAACACAAAAGTATTACTCTGAGTTGTACCAATATGATCCAATTCATCTGGCCAAAGTGGCGGAATTTATCAACTGAGCCCACATCCTCACCGTTCTCCAATACCTGGAAATAATGAACTTTGTTTACTCCAAACTGAATTATGGACAGCCATTCGCGGTGCACCAAACTGAAAATGCCCAGGCCTGGATGGCATTCCATATGAATTCTATAAAAAGTACTTCAAATATATATCCCCACTACTGCTGGCCTCACTTAACCAGAGCCTTTTGGAAACGTGCCTCCTGCCAGGAGGACAAGAGGCCTTCACCATCACTCTCTTCAAGAAAGGGGACAAGCTAGACTTTGACAACTGGCGCCCCATTTCTTTAACTAACATGGATACAAAAATTTTAACAAAAATCATGGCTAACCGTTTAGGGATTATAGCATCTGCCACCATCTCCCCAGAACAATTTGGTTTCATACCCAGAAGGTCGATTTGGGACAATGTGCACTCGGTGGCCAACGCGTGCCAGTCCACAGCCTCTGGGGCGCTGGCATTCTTAGACCGACAGAAGGCCTATGATAGAGTAAACTGGGATTACCTCAGGGCCTGCCTCCATCAAATCCGCCTACCTCCTCGCTTCATCAACTGGGTGATGCTGCTCACGGAATCTGCAACAATAACATTGCATGGCTCTGGCTTCCTAACGGAAGTAGTCCTCCCTCAAAGGGGCTTGCGACAAGGGGACCCCCTCAGCCCACTCTTATACAACTTCAGCCTTGACCCACTACTTCGAAACGCAAATGCCCAACTCACTGAGGTCCATGTGCCAGGCCAAGCCCCATTCATGATGATGGCATTTGCAGATGACTGTGTGGTGGGGGTTTCTAATAATAAAGATGCACGCGCACTTGAAGCTCTCGTCCAGGAGTATTCCTGGGTAGGTAACGCTGCACTGAACGCCTCCAAAACTGAAATCATCCTCCTTGGTCGGTATCAAAACTGCTGGGCCCCTGCAACAAGTGCCCAGCCCGGCCCATCTGCTCACAAACGCGCTCACCCTCCCAGCTCACTCCACAACGCCCCACTGGTGCTCCCCTTTGTGCCACGCCCTACCATAGGTCCAGTCCGCCATCTGGGCGTGTGGGTGGAGGCAGGCGGATATGCATCAGCAGTAATGGAGAGTCGTATTCTAGACAACGTGATGAAGCGCATCGCCTCCCTCAGAGCCCACCCTACTTCCCTTACTGTAGGGTCGTTTTGGCCAACTCTATGCTCCTCTCCAAAGTCTGGTTTGGAGCCCACGCCATCCCCTTCTCCCCAAGCTTCTTCAAATCCTTTCATGCCCTGCTGCAAGGATGGCTATGGTCAGGCTGCCCTCCACCAGTATGGTTAGAAGTCATGTTTGGCCCTCATCAGCACGGTGGCATGGGCCTGCTTGACTTCAGAGCCCATACGGCCAAGATCTTGGGTACCTGGATTGCAGCCATCACCGCCCCTAAACTCCCCTCCCAACACTGGTCCCGCGCGGCCCGCTCCAACTTCTCCCACGCCTTGGGCCTCAACAATATATCGAACCCCCACTCCCTGATGAAATATTGGCTTCACACCCATCGGCCACAGGTCCTCATGGTACTAAAGCCCACTACAAACGAATCCTACTCTCCATGTGGAGCGCTGAGTGGAGAATTTGTATCAGAAGACATACAACCAGAAGAGGCCGCCCCTCTCCTCAGTTTATACAAGAGGTACAGGGGCTACCCATCCATGATGGCGTGATCCCCATACGGCCCCATGTCCTATCCAGGGTGGACTACCTGGACATGATGGACATCCCTTACTACAATGAGACCCAAAAACCATCTGGAAATACGCTCACCATCCTCTGTTGCAGCCTCAAATCCGCTCCCATGTGTGGCGCTGCCTGAGGCGGGTGTACCATACAGCTGAGCGCTCTAACGCTTTACACTCATCCTGCGTTGTGTGTGGCCAGTATGGAACGCTGTTCCACCGCCTGGAGAAGTGTCCTACCTCTAAAGTGATATGGCGCGAAGTTCAACGTTTACTGGGCCAGAATCAAACACATCCCTTCAGTCTGTCAAGAGATATGTTTGCTTTATTAATGGCCTCCCCCCTTCCACCCTCCGTGCTCTGGTGGTTGCAATCGCCATGTGGACCATCCACACGATTGTCTTGGATGCCATCGCAGGCTCCACCCCCACCCTCCCAGAAGCTGTCCACAGATTCCAGTCTCATTTGGTGGACCACTTTCAAGCGTGGATGTTTGGAAACCTCCCACCATACTGCCGATAGCTGGTATCCTCCTGGTTCCCAGTTTGGTTCATCAAATCAAACCCTTCCTCCACACGTGTTCAATTGTGGCTACGGCCCCTTCACGCGTTCCCTCCCCTTCCCCATAAGTGGCGTTCCCACTGGCAACAAGAGATAGCATCGCTTCTCTGGGGTGCCTTCCCTGTTACTAAGTGTTGTCTCAGTCGACTCAATTTCAGAAGTGTCCATCCCATAGTTGGCCTTCCCCGCAATAAATTTAAAAATTTAAATAATTACTGGCTACCTTACTTGTGACCTTCAGAACGGGTACCAGTTATAATGCGATACATAATATCTTAGAGAACAGAGGAGCTAGAATAACTTATATATGGATCAAGGTTCACTACTATAGGACCAAAAACCACACTCTGTATTAAAAGTATTAGATGCTTGAATTACTTGTAAAAAGCATACTTTGCATATGGTAAGTACAAATATCAGCTCATGTCTCATAAGCAGCCGTTTCTTGCCATCAGTTTAAACATCAAAGGTCATTTACCTGGTTCCAAAGTAGGTAAATAATACATCCTAGTAGGGATAAATCAATTCACAAAGTACTTGAAGCTATTGCCATTCAAGCGCATAACATTAAAGCTATTGCTAACTTTTCCGCATCATAATAAAGTTTTCTAGGCATGGCTGCCTACAGGTCCCCCTATGCTATAACAGGAAGAACTTTACATCAAGAGTTGTAATAATCTTAATCACGAGCATTGGAACTCAACGATTATTCTCAACGCCTTACAACCCATCAGCTAATGTGAATGTAGAAAGAGCAAATGGGACTTTGGTCTCAATACTATGTAAGATGGCGACTACTGATCCATTACACTGGGACCAATAATTCCTTAACATTGATGGGTTACCAGATAAGTTTTTATAAAATTATCAAAAAGTTCCTTTTAAAGATTTATATGGAAGAGAATTTAGAATATCAACTTTTTTAGCTTCAGAAAACACCAGTGATAATACCAAGATGTCTGGGAAATTATTAAGGATACTAGCCCAGAAGATTATAGAGCTTCAGTCAAAGGCTATAACAAATCTGCCAGGATGGTTAAAAGAGAAGGTCAAGAATCAAATGCTATAACCAATCTTTATTCACCTTAAGTAATTTTTGACTTAACCTATATTATCACAACCAAATAATGACCCAAGGAGGAAGTTTAATTCCATCTGGGATGAGCCATACGCTATCACATATAAATTTGAAGAGAAATACTTAATCAAGCTTATGGAAACTGGAGTAATGATCAACCTCCTTCATAGCTGATCCTTGCGGCAGTACTCACCAGCTAATATATTGAAGGTGCTGATGTTGCATATTTTGATATCAGACATGATGGAAGAATTCCAATCTTTTGACTCGCTCAGCTAAATTAACACCTAGACCTGAAAAGAGTTAGGTCAATTACCTCAATACTACCCAGAGAAATTGATAGCCAGCATAGCTATATTTGACTCTAAGAAAACTCCAATGGACTAATTGAGCCAAAGATGCCCTGAGATGAATTACTGTCTCATAAAAATGACAGAACATCAGAAGGTCAGCATTTGTAATTATAAATCAAAAATATCCTAAGTATATCTGAACTTGAGATTTGTGGCCTATTGATTCTACTTAATAATATTTGACTATGATAACATAGGCATGGGGGCTTTTTGGTTTAGTCAGATTTATATTTAATAGTTGACTAAATAACCTGGTCACGTGGGCTTTGTTGGTCTATGTCAAAATTAGTTTTTAATGTTGATTGAGTCTTTGATCAAATTAATTATTAATTAGTAGTACAAATTGCGTTGGTATGTACTACCGATTGCTTGAGATGAGTATCAGTTCAGCTATTTACAGATGCGTTAAAAAACTGTCTTGAATATATTTCTGAGTTTGAGACTGACTCTGAAATGATTGGGATGTTTTAAGTTGAATGGATTGTAGACCCTCAAACAAACTCGTTGCTTTCTCTGGCCAAGTGCCATTGAAATTGAGGTGAAATGGGTAAGATGTGGTGAACATTGAGCCCTAAAAAGATCCCAAGTTATTACTAATTTAAACAAAAAATAAACCCACAGTTCTATAATTTAATTTATACGATTTCTTATTAATACTAAACGTTGTGTTATGTCAAGGATTTACTTAGGATCAGGAAGATCAGGGCAGCGTGCCATCATCTAAGTAACGACAGGATAATACAACTTCAAGTAGAATTACCAAGGAGTTATATCTTAATTATAGTCACCGTCTGGTCTGTTGTCTTCATATAATAAATATTTGAAACTCCATCTTACCTTATAAGAAGAACCAGTCACTCTCAATATACCAAAAATTCAACAGTCAGGCAACAACTACTTGAAGTGGCTATTAAGACAGTAAATTTATATGAATCCAAAAAGGGTAAAAATCAACAAGCTGCTTAGTGATCAGTATAAGGGACCTTTTATTACCCAACTTAGGTATTCAACTCGTAATTTTGCCCTATCAAAATATGATACAAAGTCATTACCATCCATAATGCATCACCTAACCAAGAGCCTTGCTTACAGATGTCACCTTAAATTACCAATATTGTTAGTTCTTTTGGGTTATATTAAAAATTTACAAAATATAGAAAGCCTAAATTTAAACTATAAAGAAAGTTATGTCACTAATTCTATACTCGCTTAAATACTTGTCTTTAAAAAGTCCACTTCTCCATACTTATCATAGGACATATTCTCTAGCAATAGGACATAAGCGTTGATTTGAAACTTTTTTAATAGAATGACTGTTATGCGATTCAGTTGGCTTGAAGTAATGACTGTCAGGATTCTTTGGCATAGCAACATTGAGCTTTTAATAGAATTCTTACACCCCCAAATTCTTGCCAATGAGGTACATAGATTTTAAAAAATTTGAGCGTGGAATCTTTTACAATGGAGCTTAATTCGATGATGGGTAATAGTGTGATCTATTCTTTGACGATAAATCACTTAATATGGCCCTAGACATATTTAATCAAGTTTAAAGCCCAATTATTGGCTGGTTGTGGTAGAATGGAGCCAAATCGCCTATCTGGTACTCAGGTGAAATCAGGTTCTGGGAGGTGCTCCAATCCTCCTTTCATTTTATTGGTAGTTCCTATAGACTTGTCAGTTAAAGCTTATAATTAGAATAATATATCCACCAGCCTTTCTATTGCAAGATCAGTTGTTTCTGGCGTGGAGGTCTCAAAATGGGTTGAACACTTAAGTTAAGATCAGCTCTCAGCTATATAGATTTCAAAAAGGTGACATCTGGATAACTCAATAATACTCACATATTATGCCAATAAAACCGCAGGAAGTTATTCAATCTATTAATATAGGTAATATTGAGCCATCTTGTGGATGGTGGCAAATAGAATTTTATTCGCTTGTTCCACTGCTCCTTTGGTAGCGGAGTGATATGGGGCAGTAAAATAGAGATAAACGCTATCAACACATTAAGGTCAACCATTACTTGAGATATGAAGTTGGTGCCATTATTAGATTACAGTACCTTTAAGTACCATGGAAGGTGAAGACCTGTTGAAGTAAACTTAAAGCAGTCACTTTATAAGTGGGTGAAGCAAATGAGATGGATCAACCCATTTTTAGAGCGATTGACTGCCAGTATGATATGCCAATGGCCATACAATGCCATATGCAGCGGACCAACAATGTCAATGCTGGCAGTAGCAAATGGGGCGATTGGACCCATGACCTGGTTTTGAATATTGGATTGGGATGTTTCTAGATAGCAAAAAATAAGACAGGAATTAATGACTTCTTGGATTAACTCAGAAATTCCCTTCAAGTAGAATTGCTCATAAAGTCATTTATGGAGATTCATTATGAAGCTATGGCCTACAGCCAAGTAGCCCTTCAGAGAAGTTCCTATTATAGACAAAGGGGAAACATATGGCAACCAAGAGGTTCCAACTTGATGAGCTAGTTAAGTATGATAGTGCTTCAGCTTAGCGCAACTGAAGAAAACTTGTGGAAACATGTGTCTGTAGATAACACCAGAACCCAAAAAAGGCAAGTTGTTCAGGTCCTGTTTTGCCTGAAAGAAGTGCGGGAAGGTAGTGATGTCTGTAACAACCTGTTCTTTTGGTGTCTACCATTCTCCAGGAAGAGAATACGGGCAGAAAAGGGGAGTATAAGTCGGGCAAGATGCATGTCAAACGTCCTCCCCACAAGCTGGAGTTGCACGGGTGTGGACTCCAGGCCAAGGGAGGGGCAATCCTGGTTGGCTGCGCTTTAGTTCAACTGCCTATGATAAATGCCACAGTTTGCTGAGTTGGCATAAAGCTTGGACTAGCTGCTGGTTTGGTATCATGAGCTGGCTGGTGGCAAAACGGATCATGCATGAAAGTGATAGCAGATCCAGAAGGATTCCAAGGCTTCCTGGAAAAAAAGGGCTGGAGAGCATACCTCTCTCTAAAAAAGGTGACAAAGTAAGGGCTTTGGCTTTAATCCCCTCAGGGGCCTTAAACCTGGTGATCATTGGGTCTTGTCCCCCACAAATGGATGAGAGTTATATTGCCTGCCCTGGCTGGTGAAGACGAGCTGCCAAGTACTTAAACAGGGCGGACATATGTCAGTTTAGGGGGTAGTGTGAGCTACTCTTAATCGTGGTTGAGCCCACATTTTAAGTAGTGCTTAGATTCGCGCAGCTCTAAGAGCCCCTTAGAGCTTTTAAAACTCAAAGAAGTTCCAACTTGGTTTTTAATTATCCATAATATGGGTCATTTGGTTATCTTCTTCAAACATTGCTGAACTGCACTTCACTTGGCTTTATTTTTTAGAATTCCTAATAAGTTATAAAATCTATCTTCCTTGGAGGCATAGAGTATCAATATGGGCAGTTGTGACAATCCTTCAGCAATCTGGTGTATCATTCTGGCACGATGAATAATGGAAAAGTTAAAGACTTTAAACTTTAAGGCCCTTTGTGCCAGCCGTCCATCTTCATCCTTCATTTGTTGTAGCCACCATAGGGCAATATGGTCAATAATCACTGTAAATGATTCCCATTTAGGAAAAGACAATTTCTTAATGGTAAGAAATACAGCTAGGAATTTAGAATTAGTAATGCAATACTTCATCTACGCCTGAGTTAGTGCTTTATTAAAATATGTAATAGGATGGTCAACTTGATTTGAATGAAGTTGTGCCAGAATAACCCATTAGCCACATTGCTAGAAGCAGTGAAAAGGATAAACAGTTTATCAGACTTGAGATGTACTATTACAGGAGTAGTCATGAGTTCTTTCCTTAGGATGTCAAAAGCCTGTTGTTGAGTTGTCTCTAATTGGAATTGAGCCTCCTTATGGAGCAGATATGTCAAGAGTTTGGCAAGCTCAGCAAAATGAGGGATAAAATTTTTTAATAACTGACCATCACAAGGAAAAACTGACCATTGTGTAAACTGGATGGATGAGGCATCTTTTTCATAGCGAGCACAATGTATGATAATGGCGATATCCCATACTGGGTAACTCTATGCCCAAAGAATTCCATGACAGTTTAGAACAATCAAGTGGCTAGTTTTAGCTTCATTGGCATGGAGTAGAGTTATTCAAACTCTTCCTTAAAATGAGTGAGTTGACAGTTGAAGGTGCAAGAGAACATGGTCACATCATTGAGGTAGACTAACACACATGACATCTTCAAGTCCATTAAAGAGCATTTTATCACTTTTGGAAAGTGGTTGAGGCGTTGTATAGTTCTTGAGTCATTCTTTTAGGCTTAGAAAACCTTTCACTTGCTATAAAAACATTTCTCATGATCCTCTAGCATAAGCTCAATCTTAAATTAGATAATAGCAAGATCCATTTCAGAGATTATATGGGAACCATCCAGAAGTTAAATGGGATCATCAATTCATGGTAGCAGATAAAAAACTCTTTTCAAGTAAGGGCATTCAATTAGTGGTAATTAATCACCGCTTAATGCCCACCATCATTTTTCCATTTAAGAATCAATGGTGAGGCCCACGGACTTTGTGAGGGCTTAAGTAATCAGGCGTCCAAGAGTTGCTCTAGCTCCTTTGCCAACTGGGCTTCTTTACTCTTAG